>JACBAD010002076.1:0-135636 GCA_014281905.1 Aspergillus hiratsukae
GCCCCCGGGCCCTCCACCACCGCCAGCTCCTCCGGGTGCCGGTGTCCCGCCTGCACCCGCAGGAGCACCAGATCGAAGCGCGCTCTTGGCCTCAATTCAAATGGGCAAAGGGCTTCGGAAGGTCCAGACGAATGATCGGAGCTCGAGCTCGAGCGCCGGTCGTGTGCTTGGCTAGATTCAAGGCATGTGACGCACGTGCCAGCAATCTATTGCCAGTGAACAGCAGGGATTGTATATTGTGAAATGGAATCCATACACCGTAGAAAGAACTCATAGCGTTATATGCTTGCTTATATTTCCACGCTTTCGCTCAATTGTAGTTACTCATACTCGGCCATAGATTGCATATTCAGTCGAGTGTACTTCGAAGATAACAGCTCATGATTTAGAACGCGGCCAGATAGACGCGCTAATGTGCTCGTAGCCAAAAGAAAGTATTTACATACATGACAGGAGTCATTACTCAAAATACTAGAGCGCGTCGCAACAAACCCAAGTATGAGGAAGAGTGGTATCCAAGGAAAAACAGAAGAAGAAAAATCACAAAAGAAGAAAGGAGCTAAGGTTAGGTCTCGTTAATGAGCTCAGCAATAACGTTCCCTAACGTGCTAAAGGCCCATAGAATGATCAGACCCAAACCGATCTTCCGATCCATCCTCCAATTATTCAAGGGAACGACAATCAGCAAAAGGAGCAAAGTGGCCAGAAGCGTAGCGCCACTGATGACCAGGACCTTAGAGATAGCAATCTCATAGGAACCCTCACGAGCTGCTTTCGTTTCTGGCTTCGCTTTCACGGTCATGTAAAGACCGCCCAAGCCAATTCCCAAGAGGATGTTTAGCATGGGTCCTCCAAAACAGGCACTCAAAGCCATGACTGGATACCCTAGGCGGGCGACGGTGATATCAGCGACAAGATCGCCCAGCGAGTTCCCGACCGCGAACACAGTAAGCCCTAAGAGGGAGTCGCTAATATTCAAAATGACTCCAAAAGTTTTGAGAAGGCTGACCACTTCCGTGGCTATGGTTGCGATCCAAAAGATTGCGACTACGAAGCCCAACATGGCCAGGAAGGGGCGCCAAAAAGAGGAAGGCCGCCAGGATTGGCTATGCCTTGCACTCACCACGAGGCATGCAAGACATAGAAACGAGAAGAGAAGGGAGCACAAGGATGGGAGAAGCAGATTGCGGACTTTCATCTCGGGATCCATCGTGGTCCATGCGATCAAGGCGACAAAAAACGGCCCCATGAAGAGCTGTACGCAAAGCAGCCACTGGCACCAGTCCTTCGGCTGAGAAGCTGATGGGGTCAGCGGCTCGAGAGGAGGCAATTCAGAGTCCCATCGTGGTCTTTCTTGTAGCGACGGAGCTTTGCCCGCCAGTGAACCGGCTTCCTGGTCGCCCAGATCGCGGTCCAGAGTTCGAATAAGCGGACTGTCTTCCGGCAGTCTCACTCGGGGTGCTGCCGAATCTCCGTCGTCGGCCGAGGGATATACATTAGGCGCGGCGTCTACTTCAGGCTGTGCTGGTTCCACAACAGGGAGAGTAATTGTGAGTAGCAACACACTTGGCGCTGCAACGATCCCCAACAGTCGCTCTATGAAGTTCTTGGTCCTCCAGCCAACCAAGGTCGGGAAGAGCACCGGAATAACGGACTGCGAGATCCAGCGTGGGGAAAACAGTGACCACTTTGCTGGTGATGAGGGCCGATGACCTCCATCTGCGAACCCGTAATCATGAACTTGCAACGTCTCTGTAGGGCTGGCCGCCGTCGGAAGACGTATGCTTGGCGCTCTTGAGTGCGCCGGGCCGATTGCGTCTGTGTAAGGAGGAAACGGGCTGGAGGGGCTTTCCAAAGCACCTTCAGCGCCGGGCGTGGTATACGACGTCCCTAGTGGGGAGACGTCCAGCGGGGACCGCATAAGCGGAGTGTCTGCCTGGTAGTTTGGCGAGTGGAAGGTACCCGGTGGTGCAAGTAGATTAGGGCTAGCAGGTCGGGCGGCGGCTGCCAGACTTGGCTCTGGCGAGGCTCTGCCAGACGACGGTAATGATAGGGTTGCCGAGGTCTCGTCAGTTTGGGGTATCTGAGGCTGCAACGTCTCTTCGCTTACGGAAGGTCGACTAACGGTCACACGAGGCTGTGGCGTACCGGAAGTGAAGACGCTGGTATCCAGCTTGAGCCCCGCAGCGTCGTTGGCAGATACAGCACGAATTCGAGAGGAGCCTGCTGCACTATTCGGCGATAAAAGCCGGCTGTTTCCGGAGGGTCTGCTTGCTCGGGGATGGGATGCGACTGATAGATTGTCCTGCTGTGGTGAAGGGACGCGAGCAAGCTCTGGATTATCAAAATATCTGTCGAGTCCAATGGGTGCGCCCTGGTTGATGTTACGGGCCTTCTGCAGCGAAGAGAGCACGCTCTGGAACTCCAGCGCGCCAACGAGGCTGGGCCTGATGGGATTCAATGTGTTGCGCCTGCGCGCAGAGGGGCGCAATACGTGCATATTCTCACTTATTTCAGCAAGATAGCGGTTGCGAGCCTCATCATCCTCGTCACCATCTTTCCAAGCGGGTAAATTGGATCCTTGCAATGCGTCGAAATCCTCAGTCGACGCTCCGCGGAGGAGACTCCTCGACTCCGACGCAACGCCAGGGTCGTCCTCTTCCGCCTCTTCTTCAATTTCCAGCTCTTGGTTGTCTGGGATATGGAAGTGAGCCCGTGCAGCTAGATCCCTCTCGTAGGCCCGACGGCGCCGTACAAGGTACCAGTGCCAGGTGACAACCAAGACCACGTAGAAACAATACAGACCAACCATAGTTGCCGATTCCCAGGTATGAAGTCTTCCATCGGCGAGCATCACCATACTGAAGCTGACAGCAATGACAAAGTATCCCACGTCCCGGACGAAGCTCCGCCGGGCAACCTTGAACGGCTGGACCAAGGCCATAGATCCTGCAACTACCGAGGTAATGAAGCTCGCGGCACCAATCAGCTCCCCGATGGCCAGGCTACCGCTGTTTGACCTCATGGCAGCAAATGTCGAGAAGACGTCGGGGCTGCCATTTCCAAATGCGAGAAAGGTGACACCGGTCAAACTCTCACTCATCCCCATAATGCTAGCCAAGGTACTCAAATCTATACACAAGAAGTCGCTTGCAGCAATACCTATGGTGCTAAAAAGCAAGGATAGCCACAAGATGAGGACGATGAAAGCTATCGGTTTGGCGTTCGCGAAGGTGCAATAGTACAGCCGGATATATGAGAGTAATCCATCCTCAAGGTCGGAGCAATTGGCACGGACGAAGGAGCATTGATCCTTGGCTTGACGGACCATGCGGCACTGTCAAAAAAACAAGGGGTATTAGCAAATCTGTCAAGAAAGATGTCGCATATTCGTACCTCTGGCTCATCGTTGCTTTGCAGGACATCCGCTACCCGCTTGGCATGAAGCGGGGAAGATGCTGTCGAGGGATTGTTCACGTTCCCTAGAGACCAGCTGATCACCGAGAGAATTATTAACGACAGAAGAGCCCAGTAGAACGGTCGAACAGAATAGGGACGTTTCTGACGGATCGGTGATCGTCTTGGGTACAAAGTCAGGTTGCTTGCCATAGTGACCACTGCGGCATCATGAGCAGCAGAGACAGCAGAGGAAGACGGGGGATCATCTAGAGATTGTAATTATATAAGAAAGAATGAAAAGGCAGCAACACAGCGGACTGGGAAACGAAGATCCAGACCGTGTGTAACTGGATGGTGGTGATGATGAGGAAGATTGGCAGCGGTGGAGTTATGATGGCATGTCCTACAAGTAGTAGCCCATCGATAAGCAGATACGGATACTCTCTACGCAGCAGCCAACAATTCCAACCAATGATGTCAAGCCAAGTCCCTGAAATTGTGGCTGAGTTGTGGCGGAGGCGGTGCAAGTGCTACTATGGTGATCAAAGCATCATGTCACTTTCATACAATTGACAGTCATTCATAAAGAGATTCTCGCTTGATAATTCAAGCAGATTGCATTAATTGCAGAGAATTATCTCTTAACTAACCTTTATTGAAGAGTTCTCTACATGCCTGTGTGTAGACATCATGGACGTACGGCAGAGGTACATAACATAACAGTATTTTACAAGAACAACTCACGAAAACACAGGCGATATTGGAATTTCTTGGATAAGACTGTATTATTACCAGTTGGCCCATATTAGGTCAGGTGACTCCAGTCTACCCCCATGAGGCTAGTGTCTGCACAAGTGGTTGCTCTGGTACGGCGTATGTTTTTGTTGATGTTGTTTGTTCTCTGGTCGGCCAAAAGAGGAAGCCAGCACGAAAAAGAGGAGATCCCAGCACAATCACACCTGGACCGTTGTGGATCTATCATCATCATCAAAAAATGAAGCGCAGCTTTTGAGATCCGTAATATCTTCTATCTTCTCATCATTTCTCGTTTGCTCTCACTCCTTTTCTGAACACTCAGTGGCCATCAGTTATCCCTTACTGCTGGGGTAACCATTCGCCATGCCCCGCGTAGCAAATCCCAAACATCGCCGCTCAAATGGCGCATCAACGCCTCACAAAAACTCGCCTATGAAGTAAGAGCTCATCGTGAATGGCGCTTTGGAATGCAAAGAGATGATGATACTGACAAGATCAGGATCCCTCTGAACGATGACACAGGGGAGAAGGCCGCCCGTCTGGAGGCCCGGCAAGCCCGCCATGACCGCCAGATGGATCAGATCAAGGCTGCTGTCAAGACGCCAATGCCGCCTCGACGATACACATACGACCGTGCGGGGAGTATGAGTCCCGGTACCCCCCGGGGATCAGGACACCGCGGACGAGAGAGCGATGCTAATGGACGAGCGGTGACCCCAATGAAACGGGTCCCTATCTTGGCAAACTTCGAGGAATGGATGAAGATGGCCACGGACAACAAGATCAACGCGAACAACTCCTGGAACTTTGCCCTCATTGATTACTTCCATGACATGTCCCTGCTGAAGGAAGGCGATGGTGTCAACTTTCAGAAGGCCAGTTGCACGCTCGATGGTTGCGTGAAGATTTATACGAGCAGAGTCGACAGCGTCGCAACGGAAACAGGTAAACTGCTGAGTGGGCTGGCGGACAGTCGTGAGAAGCGGGGTCGCGACACTGGCGCGGACGGTGAGGGTGCCGATGACGAGGACGACGAGGAAGGAGAAGATGGAGCCCCGAGAAAGTCACGGAGAAAGGTACGGGAGAACAGTATAACCGCTTTGGTGACTTGCAACCGGTCTGATTCTGACTTCCCAGGCGCAGAGAACACACGAGGCTACGCTTGCGCCTTCCTTTGCCGCGCTTCAGTTGAAAAAGTTTGAGCTCGAATTCTCAGTCGACCCGTTGTTCAAAAAAGCGTCAGCAGATTTTGACGAGGGAGGGGCAAAAGGCTTGCTCCTGAACCACCTGTCGATAGATGGGCAAGGACGTATCGTCTTTGACAGCAGCGACGATGTTGTTGAGGAAAGTCCGGATGACGGGGACAATACTCGCGAAGACTCGGAGGACCCTGAGCACCGGAAGGCCTCTTCGCCGGCTCCCAAGCAATCTTCTGATGATGCTGTTGAAGACGTTGAGATTGATATAACGCCACTAGCGAATCAATTTTTCCCCGATTTGGCGCGCCTCGATGAGCAGGATATTTGTCCGTCCCTCAAGAACTTCGACCTTGGCGATCCCGCTGGATCACTCGACATCCCCTTTCTCAAGGCCCCAGAAGAATGGCGCCACGAGAAAGGCAACGAGGACGGACGAAGCGCAAACGATGCCTCTGGGATCATGCTCGACGACGATAATGCTGTCGGCTTTGACGATGACGATGGTACTCTAGCTGGATTCGATCTTAGTGAAGATGCCGGATTCGGTGATGGGGGTGAGGCATGGGCCCGTGAGGCTGCCTTGGAGCCGATGCTGAAAGTCCATCGCATGGACCTTGATGGCGATCAGAACCAGGACGGCGACGTGGCAATGGACGATGAGGATGGATATGCCATATCGCTCACGCATCAACCAGATAAGCGTGACCATGAGAACATTCTCAGCTATTTTGACAATGCACTCCAGAAGAACTGGGCTGGCCCTGAGCACTGGAAGATTCGGCGTATCAAGGAACACGCGGCTGCCAGCTCTACAAATGCAGCGCCGAAGCAGCGGAAGGAAAAGGAGCCGTTTGAAATCGACTTTGCGGCACCTCTCGATCCAACCGTTGCTGAATTGATTTATACCCCGGCTAGTTCCAACTCGACCATTTCCCTGCCCAAGACACAGTGGAAGACCAAAGGGCGGAATTTGCTACCAGACGACAAACACTTCAACTCGCGACAGCTACTCCGTCTCTTCCTCAAGCCCAAGGCTCGCCTGGGCTCGAAGAAACTGGTGGGCCTACGTCAATTCAACAACCGACGACAGGACCGTGCCGCTGTTAATGGGGAAATGGATGAGGCCTTCTGGGCTAATCGCAAGCAGGAGGAGGAAGCGGCTGCTGACGAGGATGCTGCCCCTGGCGCGTATGATGCTGACTTCTTCGCGGACGACGATGGTCTCGCGTTCCCGAACGGGCTCGGTATCGCTGACGATGACGACGACAACCTGCCTTTTGCAGATGCGAGAGAGATGCTGTCCCCAGCAGCTGATGGAGCTCCAGGCATAACAGCAGGGGATGCGGGAGGGGCTACGGGTCTTGCTGCTCTTCTCAACATGGTAGGGGCGACGCCCAGGCCGGGCGGCTTCGGCTCACAATTGGTGACACAAGGCGGACGGCGAGCGCGACCTGAATACGTTGCCTATGCAAGAGTCGCCAAGAAGATTGACGTGCGGAGACTGAAGCAGGAGATGTGGAAGGGTATGGGCGAAAGGTTGATTGCATCATCGGAGTTTGATTCTACACAACCAATAAGCGCTGGGAACGCTGTCAATCAAGTACAAAATGACGAGACCGAGCCTGATGTACCCCCAACACCCACACCCCAAAGACCACAGCCGGCCGACGGCTCCGAAGGGTCGAAGGGAGACCATCGGTTACGATTCACGGAGATCATGAATTCCCTCAAAACGGTCTATCCGCCAGAGAAGCTGCGTGACATCAGCACTTCTTTTGGCTTTATCTGTCTTCTCCACCTGGCCAACGAGCAAGGTCTCGTCTTGCAAAACGACGGTCTGTCCGAGGGCATTGACGCGGGCTCATTAGAAGAGATTTATGTTGCCAAAGACGCGACTGCTGTTATTGACGAAGGGTCTATTTGAACCGATCAGTTGATGGTCCACCCTGGATAAACGTCAGGGGACGAAGATGCTGTATATTCTTGAATACCTTTCCAATTCAGGATGCTACAAAGTGCTACATGAGGGATGTTCACAGGTTATGGATTGGGATTCTCGGGCTACATTTGCGGAGTTGGGGCCATTTATATTGTTGTTTACCGTAGGTTTCATCCGATTGAGCTTTTTGATGATGAATGTCTGTCTTGCATATCTTATGGGCTTTAAGAGCTCGGTGCCATACTTTTGCAAATGGTAATCATGAGGACTCAGTAAATGATCAATCGGGATTGATAGACTCGTCCTTTCGCTCGACGTAGGACAAAGCCTCGTCGAGGAGAACCTAGAGGGACCCTCATTGGAACACACGCAGTTACATATACGTGGCTTGTATAGATGGCCATTGCACCCAATCTCAGTCTGATTGAAACGATTAGTAGAAAAATGAGAAGTTAAAAGAATGATAAGCAATGCATAGTGGTATATAGGATGTACAAACAGACAGATGAGCGATACTTTATAAAGAAAGGAGCATTAATCATAGGAATCCAGTCTTGCATACTATCCAAGCGAATAAGTATTCCAATTTCGACCGGTTCGCAAGTCGCCTGACTGGGAAACAAGGGACAGTTGAAGATGATTCCAGGTGGAGCAGTACGCTTCGTCAATGACAAGTGCTAATAAAGCGACCCGGTCCTGCTGGGCGCGGCGGAGCGGACCATTCTCGGGACCGTATATTCTTTTATTTTTTTAAGGGTTTTTCTTTTGTTATTTTGGCCGGGCCATTATTGGCTATTATTGGCCGATCAATGGCGAACGTTCTGAGGAAAGTTGGGACTCATGGGGCTTGTGTAGGCTTCCGGGATGGGGACAGCCTCGTAGGCCCGCTCGCCAGGGGCGGCAGTCATGTGCTCACTGATATTCTGGGCTGGAGCCGGAGCGAAGAATTCGCCTTGTTCGGTCTTTGGAGTCGCCTGCTGGACACGGATGGGAGGCGGCTGCAGCTGGAAGGTAGCTTGGGGCTTCGTCGGCGAGCGGGGAGACGCGAACTGCGTCGAGTACATCTCGCCGTTCTCGGCGGCTGCGTAGGAATCCGCAGCTGGTTGGACGGACATGAAGGGTGACTTGGGCATGTTGGCGAAGCCGGGGGTGTTGGGGGCAGATTGCAGGCGGAGCTGGGCCAGGTACAGATCCGACCTGGCCTTGTCGCGGCGGTCCATTGACTTTGTGAGCCGTCGCTTTGTGTAGAACCGGTAGAAGACAACCGCGTAGATGAGAATGACCAGGACTTCGACCACGACTTCGATGATGGCGCAAACCAAGCCCCAGTCCTGGGAGTTGTTCCAGTCAGCCTCGTAGAACGCACGTTGGGAGATGGAATTCGACTCACCTGCAGACGGCAAAGCAGCGCGTAATCGATATCGTTGTGGAACAATTGCTCGCGAAGGTTCTGCTTGCACGACCAGCCCCAAAGATCTTGACCATTGCCAGTGGCCTTGGAATTCTGATAGATGGCAGCTGCGACGATCCACATGATTAGACTGAATGTGAAGAAGCAGACCGAGAAGATCGTGTAATAGGCTGCGGCCTTCTCAGCGCGCTTGTGGCCACCCTTCCAATACGCCCAGAAGACAATCAGGCACGCGAACAGGGAGATGCAAGCCAATGTAAGGAGGAGGTACTGCGGCCATGGGTTCGTCCCCTGGGCCCAGGGTGGTAAATTGTTACGAGGAGGTAGAGATTTCGACGCGTGGAATATCGTCAGAGTCGTTGTCAGGATAGCGAGCACGATCAGACTGCAACCGAAGTTGACAAACCGAAGGAATATCTTGGCCAAACGCACGCGTAGTTTGATTTTCTGCGAGCAGTGTGTGAGCATTAACGATCAGGAGAGGTTTGCTTATTCTTGGGGTCCGCTTACCAGGTCTTTCTCGTTCTCCTTCTCAGTAGCCCTTTCTTGCTTCTCCACAAAGAATTCTTCCCGGAAAGTAGGGCTCAGGGGATTCAAAGTCCGTCCAGGAGTGCCTGGGACCTTGAGGGCGCTCTTGAGAGGTGAAGCTGGGGGAAGCTGATGCACCGCATGCTGAGCAGGATCGCTAGCTGCGACATATCCAAAGCCCACATCAGACACATCGGGCTGACTTTGTGAACCACTCGGCGGGTCCGCGAACGGAGACTTAGAAGCACCCCTGGCTTCGGTAGGGGAGTGCACCGATGTTGCCTCCGCAAATCGAGGGGTTCGCGGACTCCTGAGTGACGAGGAAACAGAGGATTCAGAGGAGCTACGCTCCATCCGAGCTTCTCTTGGTTGAGCAGGGGCTGTCATTGGGAAGTGGTTGTGACCGCGCACGATATCAATGGGTGACACGGCTTCGTAGGTGTGAGGGGAATTGCTATGGCTTTCACTGGAGACCGACATTGAAGAGGCGAATCAATACAGTCGTAATGCCGAGTCCAACAGAGGCCAAGAGAACCAGCTCTCAACCTTGGATACACAGGTAGTTGCCCTGGTGTTTTCAGGCTGTGTTTGCTAAGTGCAAATACGCAGTTAAAAAATGAGCTGCGGTCGACGTGTAGGCTCAGACCTGCTGCTGACTAGCAAAGAAAGGCTTCCATTTGCTGCAAAAATAATAATCAGTATTGCACTCATTGAGCAGCATCACAGACGACGAGTGTCGAGACGAGAAGCGAATATCAGGGGCCGAAAGCGATGTCAACACTCACTTGACAGTTAAGTAGATCAGTCAAATGATAATCGCAAGGTCCGTCTATGAAGAGAATCAGCCTCTGGCGCCTTCTTCAACTTGAATAGCGACGAAGCTCACCGTAAGCGTAGTTGACTTTGTGTTCTATTCACTTCAGAGGTACCGGCACAGCCTGAACTTCTATACTCAACCAACGCAGCGACAGCAACAGCAGGAGAAGGAAGAAAACCGATTGATTTAGATCAAATCGGCGTGACCGCCCCGAATATCAATTATGAGCTCTGGGCTGGCCATCATCCTCGCTCGAAGTCGGGCGGGGGAAACCCATCTTTAGCATGATTCGATCCGGGCCGTGTGAAGGCGCAGGTGAGCGCTTAGGAACATGCAGCACAGTCCAGGCCGACCGGAGTGATTGGAGGAGAGATGATGCCGAGTAAAGTCAGGGACGCGCCCAGATGGGTGTAGGTTAATATGTTCGAGGACCAAATGTGCAGGATGAGGAGGTGACTGGATGCAGAGCACACTCACTAGCGCAACAGCCCTGGCTTATCACACTCTCATCTACCACTGACAATGCAGGCCGTATCACAACGTGAGCGAATGAGACGAATCATCGTTGCATCCTGTGGTGTCTTTACTTGGATGCTTCCCCGGCGCCAAAATTGATCGTCTCTTGCCCAGCCAACCATGATTGTTGCAGAACCGCTGTCAGAAATCCAGTCTCTAACTGTCGACTGCCACCTGTTTCCTCCTTCAACTGTCTAGCCGCTCATTCGGAGAATCCATCATATTAATTTCTTCATCAAGACAATTGTATGAGCTGCTTTCGATCGCATCCGGTGGTCTATATCATTTAAGTACTACGCAGTACCCAGGTTTCATAGGTGCACTAAGCGCCTATGATTTAGTCAACGTCTAACGCACATGGTCCATGGTTCATCAACTTATTGATTATCTATATATAAGTTCTTCTGTACTTCGGCAGTCGACACCCAAGGATCTTAATCACCGACAGTTTGTCTTACCTCAGCTGACTTGATTGGCGTTTCTCTTGCTATGCTTCTGCTGTATACACTCAAACACTGAACAAAAAAGGTGTCCAGACAACGGTGACAACCATTTCTAGCTAGTAGAAATTATACTGCACCTGATATAATAGTGGTAGATTGCTCTTACTCTTCAATACTTTTTATTTCTCGACTGAGTATTTAATTTTCAGCTCAGCAAGTCAAATCTTGAGAGGACAACTCTCGTTCAACTTGGGTGAGAGCTGTGGGAACACAAAGTCGTATGCGAGGCAAGCACCAGCAGAGGTATAATTAGCATGAGATATCGACTTTGAAACCCACCAAATTGGATGAAGATGGTCCAGTATGATGTCAGGTCATGAAAGCTCGCCGCAGTGGCTGTTTATGAAGATGATGAGAAGGTGGTAATGAATAACTTTAAATACTAAGGCACGGGGTATGTGAGTTACAAACTTACATATATTATTAGAGAGGTACTGATGCTGAGAAGTGGACATTAGGATGACATCTAAGCACAAGATATATTTGGAAGGTGGATCGGATCTGGGGCGCTGTCTAGGCGATCATCTATCTAATGCTCTGGAGTTGAGACTGGGCCTGAGGATTCCACCTAGAGAGGTAGTCTATCTAGATAGATTGGGGTACTCCGATGGACTGTGAAGATACTCCATACGTTTGTTGCCCAGGTTGCCTCTACCGAAGACTTGAGGGAAAACCTTACAACCAATCAAACACCCCCATCTGACATGAGTACAGCCACCTCAAAGGATGCCCCACTGCGTTCTAGAAATCAAATCAGGTTTGACTGGTCCTTTGCAGAATCGGATTGGTTCGCCAGCCACACTGCCTGACTTCTAAGCTAAAGCTGGTAGGGATGGACTCAGCCTCATGCTGTGGAAATTGCACTCATAGATACTGTCCAGTCTGTCCCAGTATCATGACAATGATGCATGCGCAAAATGCAATGTAGATAGAAAGGTGTACCTCTATACACATACATGCGAAGTATGATTGACATATTGATGTCATTCTTGATGTTCCCGTCGAGATCCTACGGTACAACCTTACCAGTGGATACCTTCTCCGTCCGCGGCTCTAGAACATGGCTGTGCTTCGTCTTCAAACTCCTACAGAAGATCTAGGCAGAAGTCGCTCTTTTCATTCCTCCTACAATAAAGAGTATCACCTCTGTAAAAAAGTCACTCCCCTGATAATATTCCATAGAATCTTCTGGCATTATTATTACCACCGAAAGCATCTTAGGTAAGATAGGCGACAGTAATTACTAGCCTTAGGCATCAACTACCTGACAGTACATTACATGATGTCAACCGGATATACTAGCGATCCGGTATTTCTACGCTGAATCTCGACCCGGCAACTTTAGAGCCCCAGCTTGCATACCGTAACCCAGATACGTAACTTTCCCCCCTCTCCAGCCACTTTTTCCCTTTGGATCCTCGTGTTCGCCTTCAGAAAGAGAATCTCCGCTTTCTGCTGGCTGTACAGTAGCCAAAACATCACCCAGCAACCTATCCTATCCTACCTTACCAATCCATCAATTGATCATTCATTCAGTCCATCAGCCATTCCATCTTTCTTCCTTCTCAACCATCTACGACCCGTACGGCAATAACAACTCCAATCGGACATCCTCCATCTATTCCTTCTGTCAACCTACGGCCTGTGATTAGATCCTTCTCTTCCCTTCCATTCATTGTACGCTGCTTTGTCCTGTACGCAGCATTTCCCCCCGATTTTCTGCTTCCCCCTTACCTCCACTTGTGTGTTTCTGGTGATCAATTTATGCGATATCGCTGTTTTGTACATCTGAAAGGGATCATCCATCTGCACGACATTCGTTTCCCATTGTATTTCGAATCTGTCGTTGCTTCGAGCTTTATTTACTGCCCAAATAAGCATTCTCCATTCCGCCCTGCACGCCCGCCACACTCCTCAGACCTCTTCCCATCCGATGGGTTAGCCGCATTCTGATACAGATCTCTTCATCCATCAGAGGCGCTCATCCGGCTTGCAAGGCTCAGTCACTATTTTTACACTGCCACGGTTCCCAGACCGTCTGTCTGACAAGGCGTTGGCGAAAGCTGAACTTCCACTGCCCGTCAGCTTGCGCCACACTCGGTTCCAGGTGAGCGCCCCACGCGACGCTGCTTCTCAATATCATGATAGTATTAATCGTCGTTCTGTACCGCTTGACTCTTGTTCTTGGGATATCTTCTTCCACTGATCGAAGCCTTTCGTCTCGTTCAATGGACACCTTTTGCCCGCCAACTGAAGATCCCTTCTTTCGTCCTGTAGCCTTTCAACTCAAGAGATAATCGTTCACTGACATGACTTCCGTACAAGTAGCTTTTCCGTTCCTTCGTCAACCATTTTCGGCTGGCAAGAAGCATCTGTTATCCATGGCTGCATTGACGCAATCGACTAACGAGCCGGTTGCCATCTCCAATCCCTTGTCCGGAACACCCAGCTCACTCATCTCAAGCCCGCCGGAATCCATCGCTTTTCTGAAACCGTCGAAGCAAGACTCGAGCTTGACCTCCATCGCCAGTGCCGGACTGCACGTCTCGAGGTCAAGGGAATCCTTACCCCAGATGTCCACCACTGCACCAACAGACGGTCCGATGGACCGACCACATGAATCGGAGAAGGCGTCCGAGCAGAACAGTTCGCAGGTAGCCCGAGAGGCTCTGGGTGCTAGCGAAAAGCAAAATGTCGGTTCTATCCACGACTCCATGCCCATGTCGTCGGACCATATGCAAGTCGATTCAGCCCATACCTCCGGCAGCGTCCCCGATACTTTTGGTACTGCCGACAACGGCTCGACCCTAATGGCCGCCCCGACTGTGGCTAGTCCGGGCCCCATAGAGGATTCTACTTCTCAGGACGGTGATCGCCCGCGTCATCGAGACGAGACAGATCTGCAGGAGAGTAGCAATAAGGCTTTCTCTTACCCAATGCCTACGGGGGCTCTCAGCGATCCCCGGCGGGGTCTCAGTCTACCCAATTCTGGGTTCCAAAAAAGCGGCCAGCGATCGCCGTCGGCCAAAAAGCACCGTTGTCCTTACTGTGCTACCGAATTCACCAGACACCATAACCTCAAGAGCCATCTTCTCACCCATAGCCAGGAGAAGCCGTACGTATGCCAGACCTGTCAGTCACGCTTTCGGAGACTCCATGATCTCAAAAGACACACGAAGCTGCACACCGGCGAGCGTCCGCATATCTGTCCGAAGTGTGGACGTCGGTTCGCACGCGGTGATGCTCTTGCTCGACACAATAAAGGTCAGGGCGGCTGCGCCGGTCGCAGAGCGAGTATGGGGAGTTATGCGCCAGAGGACGATTATGGCGAGGGCGCAGTTCCCACCGGTGCCGAAGATACCATGGACGGTCTCGTCTATGCCGAACCGGAGCGAATGGATGAAGAGGATGAACGCCGGCTCAACATGCCCAGCATCAAGAAGCACGAGGCGCCCTCAGACTCTATTCCACGCTCTCACTCGACCAGCAGCTACCAGCCGCGTCAACCAAGTACATATCCTCCAATAGCTGCCGGCAGACCCTCCCCGGGCGGATTATTCCCTCCTCCCACAAGCCACGGTGGGTCTAGTGCGTCGACATCTCCCGTTTCCCAATCCGGAAATATGAGTTTCCCACCGCCAGGGCAGCCTTCGAGTGCGTCGGTCTTTCAGTCTACGAACGTCACAGAGAGCCCAAGGCCCCTTTCACCAAATGCTCTTACCTCGCACCAGCTCGGACATGGTCCGGAGGGCAACAGTATCCAGCTGCACCGTTCACACTCTCCCGGTATGTCGCAGTCGTTCCAGCAGCAACCCTTCAGCCGATCCGGACCCTCCCAGGGACCGGTTACGAATCATGCCGCTCCTGGTTTGGGGCTTCCTCCGCCTCAACCCGGCGCGCCTCAGCTGCCTCCTCCACCCGGCATGGGTCCGTCGGATACGCGTTTCTCTCTTCACAATACAGGAGCTGTGCAGCCGCCACCGTCAGCCGCTGCAAAACACGGCTCTTCCCTCAGTCATTCTACCAATCACAGTGGATCCCTGTCTTCTAAACCTGGCCTGGACGCCCCAGCAGGCAATGGCACTCACCTCCCCGGACCTCATGATCCCAGCTTTGTAGAACAAAGCAGAGATCGGGAGGACAAGCTTTGGACCTACATCCGATCAGTCCACGAGGAGTTGGCGGGATTGAAAAGCGAAGTGGCCGCTTTACGAACCCAACTGGCTACGTCAAATGTCAGCAACCTAGCGCCGTCGAATACAGGCGCCGCATCGGCTCAGCCCGAAAACAGTTCCGGTAGCACTGGACAGCGATGACCGACATGTACTCATCCCTCATTGGCCCTCAAACTTTCATGATTTCCTTTACTGTGTCTAATAGTCCTCTCTCCTCTTACCACCAAGGTCGACAACTACCTTTCAATTGTCCTGTTGCTCAGAGTTCAGATGCCTTTGACGACAGATCATCCCATATTTATACGAAGTTTACTACAAAGCAGGGCTGGTGAATCTGCTCCGCCGGCCCCCCTTCCTTTTTTCCCTTTCATTCGTGTTCTGATTACCACTATCTCACCTACGTCTCGTCTCGTACTTGATCTCTTAGCCGCTCTAATCTTCATTCCGCCATTTGACGTCACGGTGTTTGCCATATCGAAAGTTGCATAATGCTGGGGTTATGATGGTTCTGTCTCCTCTTTGACTGTGCTTTGCCCTATCTTGTTTCGTAACATACTTTCTTCCACGTTGTCTTCCCCGGTTCTATGGCGCAGGGAGTAAGGAGTTCAAAATTCATCCTGCTGGTCTCCGTGGTATGGAAGCTCATGCTGGCAAAATGCGTCACAATCCATTCGTTGGGCGACATAGGTACTTCCTCCCGTTTGGAATACGGGTCCATTGAACTCTGTATTTGTATGCGTTTTCTTCTTGTACTTGGAGAATCTCAACAACGGATAGTCCTTTGTACCCAGCTATGGCTGCAAGGAAGTCCTCCAACGAGTAGCGCAGCAGGAGTGCATTATCAAACATCGATATTATACATGGTTAACGGCATTTCACTACTATTGATCATCCGACGCGCGGTTCAAGCTGATGATCTATTGTTTCTCTGCTGGCCCGTCCAACTGATGAAATATCCCACGTCGGCCACGATTGCCTTGGGGATTCCGCCCATTGTCCAACTTCGCTGTATCCACCGGGGAATCGCCCCGCCTGCATCCGATGTGGTCGCCATCGTCCACTCCAGCTGATTGGCATCGCCAGTTCCGGCCCTTGCGTCTGAGTTCGAGGTCACTCCCGGTGTTGGCACTGACACGACCTGTTCCACGCTCGCATAGGATGCAAAAACTGCGTTCCTGGGCGCGGTGGATGCGATCTTCTCCCGTATCTCCTGGGGGATTTCACTTGTAGGGTTCACCGTTAGAGGGATCTGAACCGTCATGAATCCCTGAGGGGCGGAGATTGGCAGGTCGGCAGAGATGACTAGGCTGATGAAGGTGCGGGGAGCTACCAAGACTGTTGGGTGGAAAGTGTGGGTGATGATGTTCACTGCGTGCTCGTTAGTGGTTGACATCTAGATGCTGGTGCATAGACGTGGGTGTTTGAGCGTATGTAGCATAATGAATTAATGAAGCAAGACAAATGACCTGTTGCAGACAGCATTGATGCAAGTATCGACTGTACAGAGGCAAATACAAGGAGCGCATGCTCGACGACGTAGCGTCATCCACGATTACACAGGAAGATCAATTCTCAACTCACCATGCATCCCAACCTGCCTCCAACCCCCCTCGATCTCCCCTTCGGTCGGCCACTCCAACAACCTCTCCACAGAAGTCACAGTCGGCGTATACGCCATCTTATTCTCGGAATGATTCTCCCGCAAACCCCTGCGGAACTCCTCCCAAGAAGCCGAGCCATCCACTGCAGCATCCTGGTGGACGCTCTTCCGGCATGCCCAGAATTCACTCCCGATTGTGCGCTTGAGGAGCTGGACCTTGGCTGTGGCGGGTGGGGAGGAGCGCTGTTTGGACTCTACCTTGAAGGTATTGGGGATGGTGTCTGTGAGGAGAGTGTGGGCTTCTGATAGGGCTGTTGCGAGGAAGCTGTGGAGGGATGGACGGGATGGCGATGGCGATGAAGTGAGGGAGGGGTGTGCGGGAAGGGAGGAAAAGGGGTGTGGGGAGAGGCGGATGAGGGACATTGTGGGCTGCTGGCTTTATTTATTGTAGCTTGAGATTTGAAGTTGCATTTGAGAGACGGGTTCTCAGTAATATTATCAACGTGGTGGTAAGCTAGGTTGGCTGGATGATAAGCTCCTGGAGCTCCTGGATAGTAACTAGGAAGTGCAGATGTGGATCTTGAGCCTGCGGGTAAATTTGGCCTATGAGTCGAGAAGCAGTGGCGTGAGAAAACATGTCTTGTATGTCATCAACTTCTAAATCAAACCTAACTAGGGGTATATCAAAGGGCACGAGACTCTTTTCAGTACTCGGGCCTCGACAGAACATCAAGGTCTCCAAAGACCGTAGCTCTTTATGAGCTTATAAGTCTTTTCTCACTCAGAAGAATAGCCAGGGTATCGATACCACCCGATTCACGCCCAGCACGGCACGGCTTCCGCAGCGAAACATTCTTCCTCGGATCGAACCTCCTGGGCGTCGTCCTGCGCAATCGCGTCATGGCTCTCCTCCGTAGTGGTGCCGATATAGGACGAGGTATATAAATCCTCCAATGAGGAAGTGGGAGCGGGTGGGACTTCACCATCGTACCCAGCTTCATTCGCCTTGCACAATCTTCGCTACAGCAAGGTCATAGAACGCGTACTGCAGGCCCAACACTGCCAGTATCGAAGATCTCAATCAATCCGGCCCCCAGAGCTTCCTCCAGAGCCCAGCGGAAATTCATGCCATAGAGCTCTTTCCACTTTCTCGTCTTTCCTGGAAGGATGCCAGCGAATTCACCTCGCACACGCTTCGCAACGCTGAAGCTCTTATCCGTCTCAACTGCGCCGTCCCAGCGATCGCGTAGAAGATAGACAGGAGCCTCGCCAGAACTGGATTTGTTGAGAAGAGCAAGGAGATGTTTCCGACCAGACCCTAGAAGGCGAAGATATGGCCCAGTGTTGGGAAGCGAAAGGAAGAGGGTGGCTGTCTGAAATAAAGACTGATGTTGGTTATCCGAAGCGTCGCGCGCCTGACCGACGCTACCACTCCGACTAGCAGAAGCAGGAGCCGGAGTAGACGATGGGAGACCCGGAAGCGATGCGATACCCATGGAACCTTTGACGAGAGAGGACGATGACACCAGAAAGCCGGCGCGAACCAGATTCATACGCTCCGACGGGGAAAGAGACGAGGCCGGTATAGCTGAGGTGTTTCCAATCTGGCCGAGAACTTGAAGGAATTTATCTGCGAGCTGATCAGCACAAGCAAGGTACACCAGCGATACGGCAGCAGAAAGCCATTCACTTACCCTTAACTGAGTCTCCCAAGACACTGCTCTCCCGCACAAGCCTTTCCCAATCCTCCGTTAAAACTAGACAATCACCAAGCCCTGCCGCATCATTCCCTCTTCCTGGGATAATCATGCGACGAACACGACCGGTGTTGACCAGATCCACGATCTCTTTCTCCACTTTCGTAGGCGCATCGATCAGTGTGTGAACATGAGCCACTGAGGCGAGAGGGGGCAGCGACCGGCGTAGATTGAGTACTTCGGCAATGCGACTACTGTTCATTCCGGCTCGAGCAGGAATATCCTCGAACATCTTGTCGCGAATGTAGTGGATGGCCTGAATCACATCCTCGACGGGAGCAACCTGTGTCACATATTGAGACTTCCCAAAGTCAGGAAGTGGGCCCTGATCAAAATCACCCGTGTACAGCTCATCTAGCTGGTCGGACTTGGAAGGGCGCGAAGATTGAACGGCGGCTTTCTGGCGAGCATGTCCGGCAAAAGGGGAGGCGCGGGGTTTAAAAGTAGCGGGTCTCTTTCTCTTTTGGATACCAGATACCGGAGCAGACGTGATCCGTAATGGCATGGCCCGGCTAGAAGGAACAGAAGGAAGGACTGCGGGTTTAAAAAACCTTGAAGAAATGCCGCTCAAGTTTTCGGATGCCCTCAATTGATAAGAAATGTCTGCCTAAGGTTTCTACTTCCATGTGATGATAAGAGGCAACTATCAGCACGTGACAATACCCCTCACCACCTGTTACCTAATCTGCAGGTGTTGGCCAATCAGAGGGCAGCGTTGTTTGCCTGACAGGCGGACCAACCCAACAAGGATGGATCATCTCAGCTGGAGAGGTAATAATGAAGTGATTGATCAATCTGGAAAACAATAACTTTTAGTATAAGTAGATCGCTGTGAATAGTTCAAAATTTTCTGGACCCTGGCCCGAAGCAGCTTGGAAAAATTTCTTCTTCTCACTCTTCTCTTGTTTTCACCATTGCTTCATCAGGTTTTCAGTGGACGGTCCCACTCCTGATAGATTCTTCCGCCTTGGGGGTTCACCTTTTTCTCACATGACGTAGCCATGAGAGAAGACCGTTGACTTTGTCCAAGTAGTTACAAGTACAGCGATCCGTGGTAGAAGCAGCTGTATCAGTCCAGCATTCAGGGTAGCCCCTTGTCGCTGTGTCAGCCTTTTTTATATCTTCTATGACCCTTTCTTCTTCATCATCTGCAGTTGAGCATTATTACTTCTCTCCATCTCCTGCAGCCCCTCCTTCACCTTCCCCTTGAATTCCCTCACCCGGCCATTTGGCCTAGAGTCCGTATCAATCAGCCAGGATGACGATCTTCATCGCTTCATTGTATGTTGTCCACTCTTCTCTCCTACTGTCTTCTTGCACTGACGTATTTAATCTGCCAGGTTCCTACCCTACACGGTGAATTTTCATGTCAACGAGTCTGAAGATGCAGCCGGCGCTGTAACGAGCCCACCCGTATCGAACCCTCCATCCCAGGCTGTGACCCCAGTACCCAATGCTGCTCTCAGCTTGTTTGAACGACAGTATGGTCCTAGGACGGCGGGCCTGACGCCTGGGGCTACAACTGATCATGAGCGAATCTTCACATCGGACATTACAAAGGCTGAGCAGGAGCCCTCAAGCTATCCGTTTCCTACTGTAGCGGATGATGCAAATCTTCTCACAGAAAGTGAAGCCCATTCTCCCGCCTGGGGTGCCACCACGGCTCTGAACCAGCCCAGGGCTCGGCCGCCTATTTCACCCTCCCCCTCGATTCTTAAACACCAGGAGCCGAGTGTCACTGTGATGGAGCCTATTCGCGAAAAGACACCATTGAACATCGAACCCTACCGGTCGCATCCGCCGAAAGATGCCGACGATCGCAGCCGCAAAACTTCGTTCTCGAAGGCGGAGTGGACCGTCGAAACAGCAGAGCAGGGTAACGGCGGGTTGCGCAATGCGGTGCGATCAGCAACGGATGCAGGCCAGTTAGAAGACAAAGTGTGGGTTGGCACGCTAGGAATGCCCACGGATGCATTGTCGCCTCACACCAAAGCTGCCATCGCCGAGCGGCTAGAAGATGAGTACGGATCGTTGACGGTCTATGTCAGCGACGGCGACTTTGACGGCCACTACACCCATTTCTGCAAGACAATCCTCTGGCCCGTGTTTCACTACCAGATCCCCGACAACCCGAAGAGCAAAGCATATGAAGACCATTCGTGGATTTATTATGTCAAGACCAACCAGGCATTCGCGGAGCGCATTGCGAAGAATTGGAAACGCGGCGATTCGATCTGGGTCCAAGACTACCACCTGCTCCTTGTCCCCGCGATGCTCCGAAAAATGCTCCCGGACGCACAAATTGGTTTCTTCCTGCATATAGCTTTCCCTTCCTCCGAAGTCTTCAGATGCTTGGCGCCTCGAAAGGAACTCCTCGAGGGCATGTTGGGCGCTAACCTTATTGGGTTCCAGACTGATGAGTACTGCCGCCATTTCCTTCAGACCTGTAGTCGCCTCCTTGCCGTCGAGGCAACCAACGACGGACTCGAGTTGGAGGATCGCTTTGTTAACGTGGGTACATTTCCCATCGGTATCGATCCAACCTCCTGGGACAAGCGACGACAGGCGGCCGATGTTGAACAATGGGTGAAGACAATCTCAGAGAGATACGAAGGGAAACGACTTATTGTTTCCCGCGACAAAATTGACTCGGTTCGCGGAATCAGGCAAAAGCTTCTGAGCTACGAGCTCTTCCTGAACACGTATCCCGAATGGAGAGACAAGGCAAGTACAACGTCGGCTGCCACATGCGCCTGTATGGGATAGCGCTGACCCTTCTGGACAGGTTGTTCTGATTCAAGTCGCGACGAGCACTACTGAGCAGCCAGAGCTCGAAGCCATGATTTCCGACATCGCTATGCGAATCAACTCGATGCACTCAACGCTTGCTCATCAGCCACTGGTGTTCCTCAAACAAGACCTTGCTTTCCCGCAATATCTGGCTTTGATCTCAGTGGCGGATGCCTTGATGATTACCAGTTTGCGTGAAGGAATGAATCTGACCAGTCATGAATTTGTGTATTGCCAAGATGGAAAATACGGAAACAAAAAGTATGGATCTCTCATCTTGAGCGAGTTCACTGGAAGTGCGTCGATTTTCGGCAACCACGCGCTGCTCGTCAACCCCTGGGACTACCGACAATGTGCGGAGGCCATCCATACTGCGCTGACCAGGAGCGAGGAGGAGCGTCAACAGGTGTGGGAGCAGCTTCGCCGAGCCGTCCTTCACAACTCGACAGGCAACTGGGTGAAGTCCTTCAATGAGAAGCTGCAAAGTGTCTGGAATGAACAGTCCTCGCGTGAGATCATGGCTGTTCCGCGCCTGCCAGTCAACAAAGTGGAGGAGATGTACCGGAAATCTGCACGCCGATTGATCATTGTGGACTACGAGGGCACTCTTGCTTCATGGGGTTCTCCAAAGAGCATCATTGTCACGACGCCACAGCGAGCCATTACCACGTTGACGGATTTGACGGAGGACAGTAAGAACGTTGTTTATGTGATGAGTTCACGAATGCCCGAGGAGATGGAACGTCTGTTCCGACGAGTTCCGGGCCTCGGACTCATCGCCGAGAATGGCTGTTTCGTGCGAGAGCCCAACACCGAAGAATGGCTCAAGTTGACCAACAAGGAGCAGACGGACGCCTGGAAGGAAGGCGTCAGTCAGATTCTCAGCTACTACCAGGAACGAGCGGAGGGCAGCTGGATCGAGAAACGCCACTGCTCCCTCGTGTTCCACTATGGTTCGGCGGAAGACAAAGAAGCTGCCTCTCGACTGGCATCTGAGTGTGCAGGTCACATCAACGATGCATGCGCCAGTCAGGGCGTACATGCCGTTCTCGTCGACGGTGCACTGGTGGTAGGACCAGCGAATACGAACAAAGCCTCGGCGGCGGAATTGGTATGGCGGGACTGCCTGAATGCGAGCCAAAAGGACGAGCAGATTGCCCGGCCGGACTTTTTGTTGGCCATCGGAGACAGTCGAGACGACGAGCCAGTGTTCCGATGGGCTAACAAGCTGGAAAGTGCAAAAGCAGTTGGCTATGTGATGACTGTCACTCTGGGGTCTCGCAGCACTGAAGCAAAGGCCACTTTGACGCAGGGAGTGACAGGTAAGTCGTTTGTCCCATACTAGGACCATAAGCGGTTTAGAATGTCTCGCTGACTATAATCTTCACAGGTGTCCTTTCTTGCCTTGAGAGACTAGCAAATGCGCACTAAGCACAGAGATTCTTCTTTGATTCGATCAATCTACGAGGGTACGATGCAAATGGGCTCGATGATTGGATATATTGGGATAAATTAATACATCGCAGCGTTGAAGAAAAACAAGGTCAACGGGCGTAATGATGGAGTATCTGGATAGGGACTGTGATAAGAATTTTCAATACAGATAAAATGCAGAGGTTGAATGCCACATACAGGAACATCTTCATGATGCAAGTCTTTCAGTTTGTTAGTTTTGCGGTCAACTGGTCACCAACTAGGTTAGTCAGCGTTCGGCTGTGATAGTTAGCTCCAAACATACGAAGAACCGAGGTCTGGCATGCCAGGCCCGAAGCGCATGTTGACAATCGACGGAGACATTATCTAGAGTTCCGGGATGCCTTTCAACTCTCTTCCATTTCACAGGACTTTCATTCTCTGTGAACAGCTTGGTTGGCCTAATTTGACCTGATCTATCAATTTATCAAAGAGTCGACTGTCGACTCTCTTCCGACCGCAAAGACAACCCATTGCGATGGCAGCCCCCGCAGCAAACCAGGCCTTTGAGGAGGCAATCAAAGTAACTCCTATAGACACCCACCGGTATTCGGCCGTCTTGCGGGATGAATGGTGCATTGGCACTGGTACGTCTGCTACATCTCTATCATAGATCATTGCGAGCTGACACCGTCTAGTTCCCAACGGCGGATATACCACAGCCGTCCTCTACCGATTGGCGATTACGCATTTCGCGCACACACATCCCACGCGGTATGATGGGCCTGCCACTCCGATCTCTATGCAGCTTGCGTTTCTGCGCCGCACGGCGGCCGGGCCGGCTGTGCTGGAGGTGCAGGATACGAAGCTCGGGGCGAGAACCAGTACGATACATGTTGCGCTGTTGCAGCCTAGCGAGAAGGGGGAGAAGAATAAGGCAGACGAGGAAAATCTGGAAGTCAAGGTCGCGGGTTACATCACGGTGAGCCCTGAGACGGCTGAAGTGGGCGTCTCGGCGCCCTCGCACTGGACTTTGCAACCTGAGCCGATTTCCGGGTCGGGGCCTAACGGTCAAGTAAACCTTGCGGCGTTGCGGGAGACCGGCCGTGATGGGCAATGGGTTCGGCTGGTTGCGCCGTTTCCCAAGTTCCGCCGGGCGTCGCAGCAGGTTGAACTGTACGGGCCTGATCCTGCGCTGGGCAAGCCGCCGGTTGTCGACCAGTGGACGCGGTTCCGGCCGGGTGGGAACACGGAGGGGCGGTGGACGAATGAAGCGGTGGCGTTTCTGGTGGACATGTTCCCGATGGCGCTGGATGGGTTTGACTCCATGGGCAAGGCGGGAGACAACGCTGCAGTGACTGAATCGGCCAAGGCGAAAGTGGCCAAGTACTGGTACCCGACTGTGACGCTGAACATCGACTTCAAGAAGCGGCTGCCGTCGAGCGGGGTGGAGTGGCTGTATAGCCGCGTGCAGACCAAGTCAGTGCGGAACGGCCGGACAGATCTGGACGTGGTGGTTCTGGATGAGCAGGGGGAGGTTGTCGCGCTGAGCACCCAAGTGGGATTGGTAATGGATACCAGCCGGAACATCGGGCAGCGGAAGTCGAAGATGTAGCTTTTCCCCTCTCTCCTTAGACTACGCATACATGTCTTTTATGTACATATATCTCTCTATACGGAGTATATACATTAGAAATAGAATATGTGTGGAGTGACGATCACAATGAAGGACCAGTTTGTAACCAAAACGCCATGGCATCCGTCACCACAGTCTTCCTTCTAGCCCATTCCAACTGCCCCCCGAGACCGCGGCTGCCGTTCTCGTCACTTTCTTCCTGCACCGCCTGCGCACGCACCCAGAACTTCCTTCCGACGCGGGCCACGACTTTCGCGCGGACGACAACCAAGCCCGGCACGCGGAGGGGTTTCTTGTAGCGGATATCCAGCTGCGCCGTGTAGATAGCGCCCCGCGGATGGTCCCCAGAGGGGACAGCATGCATGGCGACAGCCAAGGACATGGCCTCGTCGATCAGGGTAGCCACGACGCCGCCATGAGCGGTGTCCGGATGGCCATTCACACCAGGCGTCGCCAGCTCAACCATCATGATGACATCCGGGGGATTTGGGGAGGGCGCCGACGACGGCTTGGCGGTGGGACTGGGCCAGACGGGGACGTCTTGCGGGGGCGGTTGGAGGTTGCGGCGGCGCAGAGTCAGACAGTGCGGGATTGTGGAGGATGTGGCCAGGGTGCCGGCGAAGAAGCCATCTTCGCCTGTGTGTGGCTTGGGCAGTCGGGACCAGGTGCGGATGGGATAGTAGTCTGGGGAGTTGAGGAGGGAGTTGGACCAGCCGATGGCGCGGAAGGGTTCAAGCAGGGCGGGATCGGAGGTGGGTTCGCTCATGTAGGAAGTGGGCGGAGGAGCGGACGGAGGGTGGTCTTTTTCAGCCATTTTGAGAGATTGTAGAGAGGTATGAAGGAAAGAGGAAGGCGATTGACGGTGAGATGGAAGAGAAATCAGGAAATGTATGCAGAAAAGTGCTTGTTTGATGTGTCCAGCAGTAGCAACGAACCTCGGCTACAATTCGGATGGAGAACCATTAACGCCGATCGATCATCGTCAGCTTTCTAAGGTAGTTTTCTGGAGTGAGCAGTGATTCGATAGACAATTATCTGTCAAGATATGGAATTTGAGCTGAATACTCATAATTGACTCTGATATCGACCTTTGTAACTAGAGATACCAGAATTTGTTAGTAGTACGGAGAGGGAGTACTCCTACGGACCTCTTGTACCTCTCTAGTCCGTAGCGCTATGGTCTCTGTTTGGAATTGTTATCTCCGAGATTGATACGAGCCTAGTGACGAGGACAAGAATAATAATGAGTGATTTACTTCAATTCTATGGAGAAAATCATAGGATACTCAATGATTCTGACAATCCATCTATCTGCTACAGGCTAAATACCTACTCTTGTACTGTAGTGTGACTAGTGTCTGCCTGCCTTGTCCTGCTTCAGGTACACATTCAGGTACCCAAGCTCGGAGCACATGAGCAACAACGGCATTCCTCTGTTTTCCTATGGTATGATATGATTCTTGTCCTCTTCGTCTGTCCTCTTCCTCTTAGTGAAACAAATGATATTCTCATCATTTGTGCCACCGGTCCTGAATAATAATAATAATAACAAATAATAATAATTACAGCTGATGATGAATGTTGAGTTACTCAACTTACACCTCCTAGCGTGCAGGACAGAGCTAACGTGCCGGTGGTTCCTTAGGTTGTTTCTGCTCTGTTCTGTATTCTGCGGAGTCAGCTGAATGATTGGCTATCAATAGTGGCAGTTAAGGTAGTTACGTGGATGAAGACTAGTTGCTAGCACTAATGCAGCGCTTGACTTGAGGTTATTCGCAATGTTATTGTGTTGTCAACAGTAGGATCACCACTCTGTAGTCTAGATGCACCAATTCTTCAGAGGAATGAATAATTGCTAATGGTCTCGCTATCTATCCATCATGGACCACCATCAAGACTCTAGAAGAATAATAAACCAAGACCATGGACTAACTAAAACTGTACCAAGGTATCAACCAACCTCCTCCTACCCAATTCCAAGTCCAACTAAGACCCTTGGTCGAATTCGAATAATTACCGTTTTCGAGGAGAATTGACGCTAAACTGGCATTCCTCATCCTCCATAGGTCCTTTCCCTCGAGCAATCTAAGATTTGTTTGTTGGAGAGAATTGAACTTTCCCTCTTGTTTATTTCCCTCTTTCTCCTCCTCCTCCACCTTCTCTCCTCTTCTTCCACCTTTTCTCCCTTTTCTTCCCTCTCTCTTCTCTCTCCATCGTCGTCGCCGTCGCCGTCATCAATAATCTCATCCACTTAAGATTATTTGCATTCGTCAATAACCTTATCAATTGACCGTCGATCTTCTCACATAATCAAAGATCTTCACCTTCTCCACCATGCGCTCCATCGCCATTGTCTTGTCCACGTTGGTGGCTGCAACTGCTGCTCAAAGCAATTACACTTTCCCCTCGGGCTTCAACATTGCCCTGGTTTCCTCTACTGACAGAGGTTCGTTATTGAATTCTCTCGTCACCCCAGTGGTCAATTGACTAACACGGAGACGATTCATAGCTTCCTGGTGTCTGGCTGAGCGGAACACTTGCCCGGTTATCTGTGGTGGAATCGCCGATAGCAACTCATGTGATCCCGTATGTTTTGATGAACTTGAAAACCTGCCGTCCCAAACATCACCAAACTAATGCGATGGCCACAGGACACTCTTCAATTCTCTTGCGTTTGCAGCAACGGCACAGAAGCCGATGTGTCCCCCTACATCCAGACCATCCCCTTCTTCGTCTGCCAGGAAACCTACGGGCAGTGCATCAAAGCCTCCTCGACTCAGGATGAGGATGCAAAGTGTACGGCTGCCCAGAAACAGTGTGGTACCCTGAACGCGACGACCTCTTCCACCTCCTCATCGACCAGTACCTCTTCGGCTCTTTCCACCGCTACGGAGAGCGCGACCGGAAACCAGGCTGAGTCGACTGCCACGGCCACCACCACTACCAGTACCAGTGCTAGCGCTCAGGCGAGCAATGCTGCCATTCGCTTGGCTGGAGAGCACGCCACTGGTGTCATTGCGACCGTGCTCTTCTTTGCGGCTCGTCTCCTGTTGTAAATGGGGTGATGTTTGCGACCATCGCCATACCTATAACGTCTGTTGAGTATGCGACCATGGAGCACACAAGACAACCGCAGCGACTGAATACTCGAACGTTGACGTCTCCGTCTATGCCTTTTCTCCGCGTTTTCTCTGAACACTTGACTCATTGCAACTGTAATCGCACTATTCCCCCGCGTTCATGTCCCGATTGAGCCTTCTGTGATATTATGATCCTGTATGCACTATACGCTTTTCATGACTGTCCTTAATTGAAGCCTGCAAGTACCTGTTGGCGCTTAGGAATTGACTAATTCATGGGTACGACCTGATCAATTACTTGACGTGTTGATAACTTCTGAACTTTTAATTGTTTGTGATGATGCCCTTGCACAGTAATCGGGCTTGTAGAGTGATAGGTACTCCGAACTGGTGGCAGGTAGTGTGGTCGGTCGGTAATGGGCTAGGATTGTGGAATTTTCCCTTCTCAAAAATACACTGAAAAGTCATGGAATCAATGGGCAGTTAATAATAATGAATCTATCAAAGTACTGTAGTATTTCTGTTGTTGAGATGAATCATCAACATCTCTTTGTCAGGTGTTTTCTCCAACCAGAAACGGCCCATTCGCCAAGAGTTTTGCCCACACTGAAATTTCGCCCTTCCCGGCATCATCGAACTTATCGAATATCGATAGCCTCTTGGGACTTTCTCCACCCCTCTCTTCGTTTTCTCTTTTAGACCTTCTTCTCTCCTCCTCCCTCTTTCCCTCCCTCTCCTATCTACGCCCATCATGCCCGCTCCTACCACGACCCTCCTGATCGAGGGTACCTTCACCGAACTCGCCGATGAGTTCGCCCAGTACATTGACGCCCTTCGCAAGAACGAGGGAGAAAGCCTCCAATCCGAAATCGCTCCCCTCCTTGAGCCCCTTCGCCAGCAAGAACAGTCGGAGGAGGAGCCAGATCGCAAACAGCGCGATGAGGTGCTGAAGAAGTTGGTGGGTGCCGCCGCTGTGTTGAATGCGGCTCCAGAGAAGGGTGAGTTTGTGTGGGCGGATTTCTATAGATGGATCTCGGAGGATCGAGACTGACATTGCAATCTTTGCGTCTAGAAATCATTTCCGCCTACAACCTCATCGTGCACTTGGTGCACCAGGCCTCGAACCCAGATATGTTCCTCTCCCGCATTTGCACCTATCTCGCCAAACCTATCACCACCTCGCCTCAATTTGGCCCCACGCTCGCAATCTCCATCCTGACCACCATCTTCAACACACTCTCCCCCTCCGACTCCAGCCGTTTCCACGTCCTCCTGGCCATCGTTGCCGTCATTCGCCAGTCCGGCTCTTCGTACGCCTTTGAGGCTCTGAAGCCCCAGCTGACGGCTCAGCTGCCCAACTGGTTGTCTTCCTGGGAGTTGGATGATGAGGACGCTCAGAAGCTGCACCTTGCCATTGCCGACGCCGCTCAGGCTTCGGGGGATCTCGAATTGGCGCAGACTCACGTGGTGCAGGCCCTGCAGACGATCCCCGCCGACGAGGCCTCCAGCAAGGAAGCGCGCGACCTGGCCGTCCGTGCCTTGACTTCCGCCCTGAAGAGCCCCGGCGTTTTCGATTTCACTTCGTTGACCGCCGCCGATGCCATCCAGGCTCTTCGCGCCAGCGACAGCACCCTTTTCGAATTGCTGGAGATTTTCACCGCCGACACGCTGGACGCCTACGAGGATTTCATCGCGGCCACCCCTCTCGACACCATCTCTGGCGGTGCTCTGGCCGATGGCGCCGAGGCTCTGCAGACCAAGATGCGCCTGTTGACGCTGGCTTCGCTTGCGGCTTCGACTCCGTCTCGGTCCCTCCCCTATGCTACCATCGCCTCGGCGCTGCGCGTGCCTACTGAAGATGTGGAGAAGTGGGTCATCGACACTATTCGGGCTGGTCTGGTCGAGGGCAAGCTGTCGCAGCTGCGTTCCGAGTTCCTGGTGCACCGGGCCACATACCGGGTCTTCGGTGAGAAGCAGTGGGCCGAGGTGCAGGGCCGTCTGATGGTCTGGCGCCGCAGCCTGGAGAATGTGCTGGGTGTCCTCCGCGCCGAGCGGGAGCGCTATGTCCGGGAGAGCATGCAGGCAGCGGCTGAGGAAGCCGGTCAGGGCAAGTCGGGCGACAAAGGAGCCAAGGGCGGTGACCGGAGACGTAACCCCCAGCAACAGCAACAGCAGTCGCAACCCTCACAACCACAGCAGGCTCGAGAGGTTGAGTTGGTTGGCGGTGCCGAATAGATTAAGCTGAGGGCAATAGACTTGTCATCATAAGATGGAAAAAGCAAGCAGGAAAAGTAATGATTGCGGTGTCCTTTGCTCTTGTTTACTTGTCTTGTTCATCTGAACCAGGAGACCCTTTTTTTGTTCGAATTTCCCGTCCATTTCTCTTCTTTCTACTGGTACAATGTTCATATGGTAGCTAAGCTACTTCTGTTCTTTAGAGACGGGAAGCCCTGGATGCATGTTAGTAGTTAGGATGGGGCCAGATCAATCAATCACGAATCATGTCTTGTTCATCTTTTCTGACAATATGTTTGAGGCGGAGATTGTATATTCATTGCTCTAGTATGACAGGGTAAGACATGGACAAGTGGACTAGATGGGATATGTCTATATAACGCAAACATGAATTTCCTTCAAAATGAATAAGCAAACCTATATTCATCCAACGGGAAAGATGCAGGACGACCGGAACAATCAAGGCAAAATTCCAAGGATCACGTTGGCTTGACACCCTTCTTTTCGAGTCCCTCCCTGATTCTCGCATACACTTCATCGACCGACCCCGTGGCGGAGACGGACAAGACCTTCTGCTGTTCCTCGTAAGCCCGCACAACAGGCATACTGGTCTCAATAAACACCCGGAACCGCTTGCGGATAGACTCAGCATTGTCGTCGTCCCGGCCGGAGGTCTCCCCGCGCTTGAGCAGCCGCTTCTCCATGACCTCCTCGGGACAGTCCAGGAACAGAGTCATCTCGGACGGGCAGACGGTATCCTCGAAGAACACAGCCTGGTCAAGCTTGCGCGGGAACCCATCAATCAGGAACCGGGCCTTCTTCTTCCCGCCGTCAGCGGTCGCACCGGCCCCCGCCGCCAGCGCCTCGGCCATGGCGTTCGACAGCAGCGCCACCGTGATCTCCATGGGCACGATCTTGCCCTCTTTGATGTACGTGCGGATGAGGTCGCCGTACTGGCTTCCCTCGCGGACCTGTTCCGCGCGCAGCAGATCGCCTGCGGACAGGTGGATGAAGCCGTAGTCGCGGACTAGGTTGGAGGATTGTGTGCCCTTGCCGCTGCCGGGGCCGCCTAGGAGGAACACGACGGTGACATCCTGTGGGGAGAAGCGCGGGGTGGTGTTTGTCGAGGCCTGAGGAGGGGCGGGTTGTGTAGGAGGGACGGCGGGGGGATTCTGTGTGTTGGCCATCTTTTATTGCCCTGGTGGTCGTTGATTTATTGATTGGATTGCGGCTTGCGGACGCCTGTGCGCTGTTTCACCAATAGGACGTAGGAACCGGTACCAATGGCGAAGATGGTCACGAAGGGGAGGATTTTGAATTGAGACCGGTCGTATTGAGATCCTGAAGAGGAGGAGGAGGACGGAGATGAAGACGGTGGAGGAGTGTTGGGTTTAGAAAAAGAGGAGGACGAATAGGGGCGGCGGTGATGCTGCAGCTGTTGGTGGTGGTGGTGGATGTGGTGGGGTCCCGGTGATGATCTCACGGGATGCAATATCGACAGTAATTGAGCTCGGGTAGAGAGGCTGGAGGGTCGCAGGGCTCCAGAGGAAAAAGACATTCCTTTGAGAATGGATTGAAGTTGTACTCGATTCTAAGAAACAAGTGAGCTGGGGGAGGCAGATCAAGAGAGCAGCGAGAGATTCTATGACGGGGGTTTGAAAAATGGTCTAATAATAACAGCAACGAGATGGATGGATGACAGGAAAATAAGGCATGCACAGTCCAGAAGTGGCTTAGCGTGATTTATATACTTCTCTCCCAGAGCAGTGATACCTCCGTCTATGTACTTTCACAGCCATCTTGATTTAACTTATAATAATGATATACTGCTTTTGAGATAGCAGGTAAATGAGGTTAGAAACTAACAATCAGATTGTCCTGGTGTTGCACCATTATCCATCACTCTGATGGACTATTCAGCACTGACTGATTAGGACGAGAATAATAAGAGAGTCAGAAGCAGTAAATGATTTAGGTCTCCAAGATTCGCGAGCCATGTGAATCATCGTCTCCAAAACCCAACTGAGTTTGATTGTGAGTACGCTCTGCGTCTGGTTCCCCAGTGCTCTTCATCTCCTCCTTCCTCCTTTTCTCTCTCTCTCTTTCTCTCTCTCAGTCTGACACACACTTCTCTTCATACCACATTTCCCCCCTGCGTATCAGCAACTCATCGTCTCACCATGGCTGGACCCAAACAGCAGGATAGAGGCCAGCAAGGAGGCCGCGGATTCAGATTCGGTCGAGGAAGAGGTGGTAGATCCAACAAATCCCACTTCAATCCACGCGATACAGAAGACAACATCCCAGCAAAGAGCTCCGAACCTAATGTCAGTTGATCTTACACCTCAGACTAAGCAAGCTAGGGCTCACTGACGATGATCTAGGCTCCTCGTGGCAGAGGCGGACACAGGAACATTTCCTCCGGAGGACGAAAGCATGATATCAATGTCAGTCATTCTACTGTCCTGACTCGATTGAGTATAACCCAGCTGACAAGAACACCCGACAGAAATCGGAAAACCTGCAGAAACCAAAGATTGCGTCCACCGGGGATGTGAAAGCCTCGATACCAAATAACCTCATCAGCAAGACGAGCAATGCACTTTCGAAAGCGTGCCAGACCGGTAGTCATAACGATGACGGGAAAACACTCAACAAAGGTGAGATTCCACTTGTTCCAAGCCTCTGAAAGTGAACAGATCGTCTCTAATAGCCACCTAGCATACCTCGGTTCTTCGTCAAAGCCCAAGCCAGAGGACAACCATGTCCTTTCCCCTCAGTCTCTGCAATTCGTTCCTACGAAGAGCTTCTACCAAGGCAAAGGTAGGGACGCGAGTGCCATGGTCAAAAGCACCCTACCCGCCAAACTTTCGGCGTTTCAGCGTCTTCCGGGCGAGTTACGTTGGAAGATCTATGAACATGTCTTTGATGTTCACCGAGTCGAGGTCGTGCGTCTGCGGGACAAGAACCCAGAAAACAACATCAAGCGAGTCCATTACCGCCTCTACCATCGTCAGCTGCGACCTCGCAATCCCAAAACACATGCCGCACCCTCCAGTGAGGGACGCTTTAAGTGTCCTCCCCTCCCCATCGCGCTTCTGCTCACCTGTCGCAGCATCTATCGTGATACGCTGTGCCTGTTCTACTCCAGGATGCAGTTCATTTTCAACACAACCCGTACCGTGATGCGCTTCCTGAAGATCACCAACAAAGAAGCTCAAATGGCGATCCAGCACATCGAGCTCAACCATACCATGTACAGCGAGCCTGCGCTGCTGAATTTCCGGTGGTACAAGTGCATGAGCGACATGGCGTGGTATAATGCCTGCGACGATCTGATTGTCTACTGCAAGGCACTGCGTATCCTCCATGTCGATATGAAAATTCGAGACTGGCCCATCAGTCTGCAAGTGGGTGAGCGGTGGTCCTTGCCGCTGCTTGCTTTTGCACGCTACGGACCACGACTCGACTGGGTCGATATTCGCCTTCACATGGGCAGCTTCAAACAGGAACAGCTTGATAAAGTCGCTCGTGAGATTGAGGAACAGATAATGGATCCGGCGGCCTTTCAGATGCGCGAGGATGAACGACTGGCGAGAAAGTTGGCTGGTCCTGTCAAGGCCAAGGTTTTGAGACTTATTATCTAGTTTGTGTGATACCTCATGGCGGGCATGCACTGGGATTGATATGAGGAGTGAGAAGGAAGGGGGCCATCGAAGGAATGGCAAATTGAGACGGAAATGGTCGGAATTCGCAAAAGGATCACTCGTACATTGGCGTCGCTAAATGCTTCAAACAAGTAGATAGGCTTTTTTTAAACAGAAATTCAGCAGTGTGTATATGACTTTGACAAGTACAAGGAAACGCGATGATGAGTGATATGTACATAGGTCATGATTATAGGCAAGCGTAAGAAGGAGGACGATGGAGAAAGTATCAGCAAGTGGAGATCATCAGAATGCCTTTGTTGGATTCGCACCCTCAAAGATGCACCTCGTTCATTTGCTCTCATGAAGCCCAAGGTCCTCTGTAGGTTGAGCCTCATCCGATGGGACTGTGTGGTACGCCTGCATACGACGTCTCCGTATGAATAAGTAAACGCCGGCCATGAGCCCGCTCATGGAGCATGCAATCAGAACAAAGATCAAGAGCTCCCCAACCCCTTGGATAAGCTCATACGCTTGGTTTACAGCTTTGGCTGCTTCCTTGGCCATGCTGTAAGAACCCGCAACGTCGTCTTCATCCGACAGCTTCGAGCTGTACAGCAGCGAAGGGTCGTCAGGCGTGGGCTTCTCCTCGCCCTCGAAGCCAGCCAGTCGCCAATTGTCTGGTGTAGTGGTGCGATGAGTGGCAGAAGTCCCCAGGACGTTCCCGTCCTCATCCACTGCTTCCACGGAGACCCAGTCCAGATACCCGTCTGCGACGTACATAGTTTCAAAGTCGAACTTGGTGGTATTGCCGACCAACACGGGAATTCCGTCCTTCTCCTTGCGGGCGTAGAAATTCCACGAGGCGATGTCTGTCGCTCCGTTCCAGCTGACATGGAAGATAGTCGTGAGGTCTGTCTCATCTGTACCGTACACAGTCGAGACCACATCCGGCGGCGTCAGAGGACGACCCTCAAAGGCGAACTTGTAGGACCGGTAAGTGGAGAAGCGAGTGGATGCAAAGCTGGCCTGCATGAGGACTTTGCCGTCGGGCGAGTGCTCGCTTTGGTAGCCCCTCTCACTCCAGCCAACAAAGACGTTGCCATTTGGCAAGCGCTGAACGCTACCACGGAGCCGGGTGAGGCCTCCATCCGGGCGGTCGTAACGGTTGAGCAGTCGTGCTGTCCGGGGGGATGCACTGGTGTCCATCTGCACAAAGAGGGCAGATGAATGGTCTTCGTCTTGTCCGCCTTCATCAGACGCGTTGTTCAAGAACGAGATAGTTGTATGCGTTTTATTCGACTCGACAAACCGGACATGGTGCTGCTTAGAGAATGTGAAGTCCTGCACAAAGTCTGAGAATTTCCCCCCAAGTCTCCAGATAACGTGTCCATCTTGTCCGGAAATGAGGTAGATTGTGTTTGTGAACCGTGCGGAAAGGATATAGTCACCGGCCGCGTTCTTATCCACGGCGTTGACATGGACGTAATCCCAGCCCGGCTGGTCAGACGGCGGATCCCAGGAATTGACCGTTACAGATTCATGGATGGGGATGTGGCCGACAGAACTCCATTCATAGAGTACAGCCCCGGTAGCTACATCCAGTTCCACGAAGCCACCTGTCATGACCCAGCCGTGTTCATCCGGACGTCCCAAATCGCCGAGATCCATATACTCAGGCCGGTATAGGCAAGCTAGGGCAGACTTTCCGCCGTCGAGGATGTTGAATTCGTGCATATTGAATGCTGAAAGATCATTTGTCACTCCAACGGCGTATTCTGGCTCGTAATGCTCATCAAGGACATAACCTAGTCCCTTTTCACTGCCATCATCGTGATAAGCATGCTGCAGGATAAACGAGAGGTGGGGTCGATCATCGATGTTGTGCACTGCCTTGAAATCGAAGATATTTCGATTCTCAAACATGCATGAACCAGCCCAGATCAAGGTCTGACAGAATTAGACTTGTGAGCTGGGTCCTCCTTGTTGTTCATGCTTCAAGTGTTGAGAAAGACATACCCCATCTGCGTCATAGATATACGGTCCGACTTGGCATGGCCTCCACTGCTTAGTGGGAGCCTCTGGGTCAATCACGCCATATGGCGCGACGAACCAGTACCCCGGGCTCATAGATTCACGATCATAGTAAGCAACGTCGAATCTGAGCGCTCTAACTCCGGGAAGCTTAATCTTGTCAGTCCAAGGTCGTTCAGCTCTTAGACGGGGGGCATACTGTTACAAAGGAGATCAAATCATCGTCAGAGTCGGCAAACCCCTTGCGGAAGAGAAGTAGGAATAAGACCCAGAAAAACATCATGCTCAGCGAGTGGCTAGGGGAAAATCTCCGTAAGGAAAACAGATGAGAATAAGAAGGAACGGAAAGGATATTAGATCGCAAGGAAACGCCAGAGCAGGTTGACGAGTCGACGCCTCATCTGGAGGACTGCAATCCTGCAGGTCGAAGAGACTATAGTGCACAGAGTAAAGTCCGAGGAGTAGCAAAGCACTCCGTGGTGGAGAAGTTAAACGACATCGAGTGATGCTCAAAACGAGCAGGCAGCTAGAATGAAACTGACGAAGCCACAAAACATGGCTTACACTAGAATCGCGTATGATCATTCACATCCGTACAGGTGGTCCTGTGCTCCGTAAGAACTTAGGAGCAGACGAAGCCCATCTGTCTACTCCTGCGCCACGCAAGATCGGGTATGGGATTTCGCAATCAAAGGAAGCGGACATTCTTGGCGACGTTTGAGACAGTGGAGCAGACTGCGAACTTCGCGGTTGAGAACCGAACAGTGATGGCTAGTTCTGCAATTGACGTATGCCGGACTCGTGTACAGTGGCCCATAGCTCATTAGCGGCGTCAACATGAGTCGAGGCCAGGTCGAGGACTGCGCGGCCTGTTTGATACTGCCCATTCTCGGCTCCCCTTTTCTGCAAAGCCAAAACCCCATCCGGCAAGATAATTTTCTATCATTAGTCCGGTTGCAATGGGACACAAAAATCTAGAGATTTTGATGCCGGACCACTGTGTGCCTCCCCTGAAGAGTCACTCTACAGTCAACTTGGCGTGTCCAGCGGAATTGAGGAACCGCAGCCCTCAGGATTTCTGGAAGAAGTCTATCGGCGTCAATGCAATAGTGAATGACTGGTCAGCTTTATGGCCGATTACCCACAGATTATTGGACCGTGAATCATTGTGGACGTAACCATGCTCCACTGTCCACGGAGCTTGGTGGCCTTGGCTTTTGGCCTATCTTTTGCCCATTCGTTGATCACTTGAGGTTCCAGTCCCAATGCTGCTTCATCAAATAATATGTGAGGCGCAGCGGTTTCAGATGATCAAGCGAGGCTTTATCAAGAGTGCGGATCCATTCGTTCGTTGCTCATCCATTTTGAGTTCTCTCCAGCGAAAGCATTGTGTTGCCTGGTCATTATTATTTAGGGTCAGGAGTTGAGTGAGGACCACGTGACAGTCCCTTCTATCCTCCAGGGAGTCGGGACTCATGATACGCTACACGACCACAACTGATCAATGACACGAGAGGCATTTCACTCGGCTTTATGACCATTACCGTTCCTGATCAAGCAACTCGCGCCGACAGCAGACTCGAGTCGGACTCTCAGACTCCCGATGAATTGACATACATTAGTCTAGTTATCTAGATGTTATTAATTAAGCTATTCACAAAATGCTGGCTTCCGGGCCTCAGATTCCAACAAAATACGTGACACGATGTCTATCCAAACCAAACATATGGCTAGGGGCAATCTTCGTGAGACAGCAGTCCTCCAGTGCTCGTGTGTTCAAGTTACCTCGCACCACGGCGTCTATCCGCTATCCTGCGCTTCGCTTCAATCAGCGTAGCTCGCAATGGCTGGTTCCCCGGAGGTTTTCGGCGTATACGTAGCAAGTTCTGCTACTGCGATAAGTAGCAGTCCTTCTGTGCCTAGCAAATCATCTAGGTCAAGCTGGGGTGGAAGCAGACGCCCGCACACCTCGTCGAGATCCAGCCGTGACGGATCGCCCGGGCCATCATGAGTTAGCGCATCAACCGCTAATGCCCATGCGAGTGGGTTGTACAAGACACCCTCATGAGTGTAAATCCCTCCTGCAGGCTTGCCACCGCAGACGGTCTGTAGGTGGTTATTCGTGACGCCGACACCCCGTGAGTCTGAAAGGATGGCTGACGCGTTGGGGCCGAACATGGGCTGTACGATCTCATCGAATGTGGAATAGACAGTGGTTGTGGGGACATATGCAGAGTCACCCCCGTCGCCTCGCAGAGTTCTGATAAGCTCTGAGTTCCACTCCTGCTGCCACACTGAGGGAGTGCAGGCAACGGCTTCCAGCAACGGGCACACAAGTGTCACCAGGGCCGCCCCGTGGAAATCAGGGCTGATGGCGATGAAATCATCAACCACTTCTCGGGTGGATGGCCAGTACTTCAGCGCCCATTGAGTATCCAGCCCCCCTTGGGACCATGAAACGATCGCGACGTTGGATTCTGAAATGGCAGAGATATAATTGATTGCGTAAGCGACGTATTCAGAGTTGATCTGAATGTCATTCAACGAGGCCCCGGGGATGTTGACCCAAACCACATCGGCATCTGCAGCGCTTCCCAACTTGCCGAAGTTGAAGTAATAAGTCGACCCAGCGGGTACAGCAGTTCCCGGAACCAAAATCACAGGCTTCTTACCATTCTTGCCATAGCCGAAGGAGGCGGGGATTTGGATCGCTGCCCGCAGTGCACTTTCTGCGACTGAGTAACGTGCATCTCCTTGAGCTTTGGCCGGGTAAACTTGGTTCTTCGGACTGGGATTCCGGTTGTGGATCGAGTTGAGGTCCCAGTTGAGGTAACCATTCAACAAAGAGAGAATGTCGGCCGGTACCAAGCCTACCGCGAGGATTTCACGGGCCATCGTCAAGAAATCAGGAGTGCCATCTGAAAAGATGGATTGAATCTTGTCGAATGCTCCCTGCACAGACTCATCGTCCGTCGTGGTGCGACTGTTCTCAGTCTCGTCGATCTTTGACACGATTGAGGAGGCAGTGCTCTGGACCTCGCTTGTGATTGAAGAATCATTGGCGGCAGTAGACAGGATTGAAACAAGACTTGAATCCGAAGCTGCGGGAACGGCACCGCGAGGAAGGGCTGCACCAGAAACCAAGGGACTAAAGATTGCCCTATACAGGACGGCTGCCTTCAGGAAGGAACTGCACCTCATTTTGATTCGGCTGCCACTGAATGAAAACGCCTGGAGACGGTAACCAGCTTAACTCAGGCATCTCGACGGGGAGACAGTAGGCACTTTATCTTGCGATTTCTCCAGAAAAGAAGTATACGGGCTGCTGTCGGCCCCTCTCCGAAATGCCTCGGTCTCCTAATCATATCTCAAATTTTAGCTTCAATATTGGGGCTTTTCTTTGTTAAGGTGGCTGATCGTTCGCGATCTAGCGAAGTAACGAGTATGCGTGATCACTCCATTGACCAATTCCACGACCTGGCGGAGCATGGGAGGGCGCGTCTGGGCATGATGAGCTGCAGCCTGAGAAAAGGGGCTAAGGGAAAGAGGCCAATGATAGGATCGTCGGCCAGATGAACTTCCACTGTTCTTTGTCTTCCGATCAAGTTCTGTTGATTCAAGTGGATCTTCGGCGACTCGCCGTAGACCCCGGGGCTCCGTAAGGGGCCAGGAACAAAGAACCGTCCATCACCAAGATGCAAACGAGTCAGGGCAGCATCCCGAATTCAATCTATTAGACTTTAGTTCGGGTACCTTCCACTCCACGAAGAATCCGATATCCATGAACAGCTCAATTTTTCTTTGAACGACTCGATCGAGTTACTGATCTCTTCGCATGTGATCGGCTATCTCGACTGGGGTAATGCCGGGGTTCTCTCAGCCCTTGCGGTATTAGGCTATTAGCAGATTTAGCACTTCCCCACATTTGGGGGGAACCACCCCGTTCGCGATGCTCAGTGCTCACAGCTCACCAGGCAATTGCCAACAATTCTCTAGTCCCACCTGTAACCGATAGTGAGCGCTGTACGGATTTGTCAATACTCAGTACCGGCAAAGCACAAGCTTCTGAACGATTGACAAAGATAGAGCTGATAACCTAGGTTCATTGTGATCAAGCCATACTACGGTGATCTTCCATTGCTCCGGTAAGTCCGGCGACGCATGTAAGCTTAATCTAGCTTGACTGTTGGAATGAAGAGTACGCAACAGAATATTCATACATTCTCATGTCGCTTCTAGTGCGCTGTTTGGACGTATCGTCTCCAAATATGATGGACATATTTGCACTCTGCGAAGCAAACTGGAAGAAGAGAAACTCGATGGACGGTAAACAGTTGGGGAAGCCATCAAGGATATAACTCAGAACATATGACAGGGGAAGTTAAGTCCCGTCACAGGCAGCAAGACAGGCCCAAGGACAGACGATATTGGTCATGCCAATTTGCATAGAACCTGGTTGGGAGCGTTCGCATATGGCGGAGGTATCATCTCTTCTCCAACGTGCTGGGATTATGTGCCACCGAATGTCCATGTTGATCGGTGAAGATGACCTGCGGTCGTTAGCATTTGCATCGTCGTCTTCGAGATGGAGGATTAGGGATAGATGCAGCGAGATCCTATCGCTCCCGTACCTTTGGGGGATTCGCGACGTTCTCCTCCTCCGCTGCCTTTTGATCCATCACGATCTTTTGGACCTAGAGAATTCTTCTATTAACGACTGACCAGGCAGACAAGCGTAAGGAAAGATCGAGGTACCTCTCCTTCATGAGATCCGCCCCGATAGCGGGTATACACATAATCACCCTCATTGATAGTCTCGCCTTTCTTGTCTTTGACTCGCTCGGCCGACATCTTCTCTGACTCAAATTTGAGGACTAGAAACCTGAGTATCGATATTCGTAAGGAATCGACGAATCCGATAAAGAATTGGGAAGATAGAGAGGTATAGAGAGGTACGAAGTGGTGGATATACTAAACTCCTGATGCCCGCTTCTGTAATTCTGATGTCATCTCAAACCGCCCGTGGACACAACAATCTATCATTCTCCATGTGGAGACGACAGCTGAAGAGATCACTGTATGACATCACCTGAGGTTCAACATCTATCAAAGCAATTATCGACAGCTACCTCAGGCCTCTAAACGTGTATGGGGGACGGAGTGCCAGACACGGTTACTTTATTAGAGTAGAAAGGCGAGACTAGCATTTTCAGTTCAAGATGCTGTTGCTGAATATGATCTTCTAGGTAGAAGAAGACGTGATGATTGTAGTCTCTGCCTTTTAATGCTCAAGATCTGTCAAATCATCGAAATGATGGATGACAAGGTCAAAGGGTAGGCATAATTGGCATCAAACGGCAGCCTCAGGCTTCTAAACATTGAGTAATAATGCCATTGGATGATTCACAGGGCATGTAGAGAGGAACCCGTCAAAAATCAGTATACACTAATGCACCTGGCAATCGAAGGCCGAAAAAGAGGTCCATCAGACCAGATCAGGATCACTGATATGTCTCACAATGTTGCACTCGAGGTTGGGGTCCATACAGTTGCAGCACATATAGCATCGTAAATGCGCACGTGCTCATTGCTGAATGATGTTTTGCGGGTTGCCATCGATTCAAGTTTCAGGATATGCGAGTTCTCAAAGTGACCAATGTCCACTTATTAGCTAGAAGTTGTCGGCCCGACCAACGTATGCCTACTGGTCCATAAGTTGCGCCGTATATTGCTTTTCGGAGAGTACATTTGACTGGTTGTATTTCCATGTCCGATTGTAGACATGTCGGTCCACGTGGTAAGATGTCACACTAGGCAGAGATTAGTATTTAGTAGCGTTTGATTACAATATCCGAGGTCAATCTGAATCCTTCGAGAAAAGGCTCGATGAAAACAACCCAATGACTCGAGATCAACATGCAAGGAGTTAGAAAAGGAGGTGCCCAGCATCGAAGAGGTCAACATCTTTCCGCATTTGAGGTCGTGCGGGAATCATCACTTATTGTGGACGCGCAGTTACCCCACGGGGGGTGGCGACAAAGCGTTTTACAAGGCGTCTTGACTTGATAAGGTGCGGATGTTTCAAACGATTGGATCACCACTTAGGTTGATAAGTTGATAATCTTCCGTACTCAGATTGCCCTTGTTCCTAGGCAATGGCAACATGTAGTAGAAACACTACACCACATCGAGACAGTCTCCTTGACCAGAAGGTGAGAGTATATCAGTAAGCGAGAAATATTTACTACTATGTGATCAAGTATATGTTGAAGGCAAGTAAACCTATCATGCTGAACCATACCTTGACCGTGATACTACCTACCGTGCCTTCACTGCCTTGGCAGAGACATCGCTGGAATGTAGGGTCATACAAGTTGCGAGATCCTCCAAATCAAGAATAATGATGCATAGTATTGAGCATGCAGGGAACTGAAGAAGAAGAAGCTAGCAACGAAATATCAGACTATATAGCATTATGATGATCAAACAGAACCAGCTTGATGATCCTGACACGATTCATATCCATCGCTATGCAGATTGGCTTGATGGAGCTGCCAGTGTAACAGTTCCGGCGGTTATGATTAGGTAGAGACTGCCGACTACCACCGTTGCACCACCAAGTGTCACACATACCACACAATATGCGGATCTACTGACCAGCCCCCATAAAGGAGCCTGTCTAGAAGCCACCATGAGGAATGCTCCTGAGCAAGAAATCAACATTGAACAGTGTACTGGTCGCAGAAGAAACAGCGCATTCTATCTTATTTATTCAATTGTTTTCTGCAGACGTCTGGCCCTGGGAGATCTGAGCAGTGAAATCGAAGACGGTGACACGGTACTGAAACGGTCATGACAGAACTGAAACACCTGGTGGACGGGTTACGTAGGTATGGATCCTCAACAATGTAACTCTAATAATGGCGATCACGGATCACCACATCAGCCTACAACTTAGGTACCTTAGGTTTACTATTATTTAGTATCTACTACGGACATCAGTGGATATGCTGGAGAAGTCTACTCGTCGTAGCGCATTGTACGTATATTACCATGACGAGGAGCATAGGTCGCACTTAGTAGTGAACCTGCAGTAGCATGTTCTTACTCCATAGTAACTTAGTCTATCTATGCTTAGGTCGTGCAGACAAGGTAAACAACTTTTGATTTCAGCAATATTGGCCATATGGAAGCCAAGAGATCGACCCCATGCTACTAGGTAATATCCTTGTAGTACTCCGTACCTTAAGAGTCCACTCATTAAATGCCAACTCCTTCGCTCAACCTGTGCATCATCTTGCCCGTTTTCACAGTAGTGTACTCGGCGCCCCTGGAAGAACTTCGGAGCATCGGGCTGATCGCCTCTGCCGAATAAATGGAGTGGGTAGGCAGGTCGTAAGCTACCTTAGCCGCTGATGGAAAGTAATTACGATACCATACAACCATACCTGACGGACTGATGCCCCAAATGGGCACAGTTATGTTGCACTCTAAATAATCTGGTAGTATCGATAACGATATCGCCATCCCATCGTTTCCCTTGACTGTTTCCGTTTTCCTTTCTTTTACGTTTACATATTTCTTGTTGGATTATGATTCAAGTTTGTAAGATTCGGGATCGTCTACTATCTTCATCGTCTTCTTGCCGCTCTCTCCTTGCAGTTGTTATCGTTGCTTCAACTCCTCCTCGTCCCCCTTGTGACAATCTTTTCTGGAATGGACACGCGTTGATCCATGCTCCAACCATATAGTCCCCGTCACCCTCCATTGACTACGACCGACGACTGTTACTACGGTACTATTCTATAATATAATAATAATACTACTCTACACTCACGACGAACCCTGACTGAAACTAAACTTGACTGCTGCGACCTCTACATCAACCATCTCACCACCACCACCGCCAACTTGGCGGCCTTCGTGCAACTACAGCATTGGACCTCTTTTTACCCGCCTGGCACCATTCTGTGGAGAGTCTCGTCCATATCTGTTGATTTGATTTGATTGTTTCTTCCTCCCTTGCTTGGGCATATTCTCCGTATCTTCCACTTGGTCTACCTTGTTCTCCATCTTACCTCGCCCCTCGATACCTGCAAGGAAAGAAGGTGGCTCCACACGACCTGTCGAACAAGGATCTAACTTGACATCTTCGTCGGTGTCACCTTCGTTCTTCATACATGCTACTGGGCTCCATTGTCAGGAAGGAACCTGGTCTTTATTTGGCACCGTTCACTTTCTCGTGCACTTACTCGTCCTGAAGCTGAGCTGTCAACTTTCTAACCACCATCAGCCTCGGTGGGCTTCGGTGCTTCTATTATTTACTCCTCTGCTCACCTCATACTTTGCCCGAGACTTCAGATGCATCGCTGTATGAACCGGTAGCAGCCTTGTCTTGTCTTCCACTATTAAACATCGTCCCATTTGCTGTCCATCCGCAGACTTGGCTGTACGTATTGTCGCTCCTGTTGGCCTCCTTAGGTAAACTGCTAGCGTACTATCCTTGCCGCTTCAGCCATGACAGCCTCCTTAATCAAAGTGCTGCACAGGATGCAGGAGCTCTTTTCCAACATTGTCGCTGCATTAGAGGCAATGATCTTGTTCCCTTCATTGTTCCGGGATCCTTCGCGGAAGCGACGGAAGGCTTTCCACGGGGCCTACTGGCGACGTCGGACGCTCGACAATTTTGCCGATGAAGTCGACCGCCTCTTCACCGCACCATTGTCCGTGCGCAGTATGATTATCATGTCAGAAAAGATCCGAGAACAATTCAAGACCTGCCTGCAGTCCAGCCCGGTGTGCATGTTGCCATCGTACAACCATGCACTGCCGTCAGGGACGGAGACAGGGACGTATCTGGCGTTGGACGTTGGGGGATCGACATTCCGGGTTGCCTTGATTGAATTAGGAGGCCCAGGAGCAATGAAGATTCTTCAAGAATCAACATCTCCAATCGACAACGATGTGAAGCTGTTGGAAGGCACCTTGTTCTTCGATTGGATGGCCGAGAAGATCGAGTCAATGCTGAGTGCGGTGGGTGCTCACTATGGTCGAGAAGCCGTGCCTCTCTCAATGGGATTGTCATGGTCTTTTCCGATTGAGCAGACATCCATCAGCAGTGGCCTAGTGATTCATATGGGAAAAGGGTTCTTGTGTTCCAACGGTACGCTTGGACAGGAGTTGGGCGATTTGATCGTCCAGTCATGCCGAAGACGCAGCCTCAACGTACGAGTCGACGCAATAGTGAACGACAGTTCCGCAACGCTTCTTTCGCGAGCGTACGTCGACCCTAAAACGCGCATGTCTCTTATCCTCGGAACTGGCACCAATGTTGCGATCCATTTTCCTGTGCACGAGATAGGGTTAACGAAGTTTGGCACCAGACCGCCAGGCTGGTTTGATTATGCCAAGCATGTGATTGTCAACAGTGAGCTGAGCATGTTTGGTGGTGGAATTTTGCCCATGACCCGATGGGATGACATCCTCAACCGGACTCACTTACGGCCCGATTACCAGCCATTGGAGTACATGGTTACTGGACGCTACCTGGGTGAAATTGTTCGACTCATCATCGCAGAGGCCGTTGAGACTGCGAACTTGTTTGGAGGCGAGCTTCCTCATTCCATGCGCGACCCTTACTCCTTCGATACCAGCATTGTTGCATTCCTGGAAGCAGACACGTCACCATCACTGGCCCCTTCAGCAGCTCTCCTCCAAAAAGAGCATACGTTCCCGGTGTCTCCGTCCGTCGCCGACCTGCGTTTCTTGAGACGAATTTGTCAGACAGTATCGAAACGCGCGGCGGGTTATCTGGCAACCGCGATTCACAGTATGTGGTGCCTGCGCAACGAAGCAGAATTCTCCAATCCGACAGGAGCCAAAGCATCCTCTATCAAGGATACTCAAGAAATCACGATCTTAGAGAGCGAGGAAGACTCTCGGAGTTTGTCAATCGCATGTGATGGTAGTGTCATCAACAAGTATCCCGGATTCAGAGACCGCTGTCAGGACTACCTCAACCAGCTCACCCAGCAAACTAATTCATCGCAGGGTGCATTAGATCCTGCTACGAGTCCCTATATTCGTCTTGAACTAGCGCCAGAGAGTGCTATCTTGGGGGCTGCAGTTGCAGTTGCCGTGGCTGTGGCGGATCAGAAGTAAGAATAAAGGATTCTCACTTTTGTGGAGATGATGTCGCTCGCCAGTCCATCAACTCGTTGGAGTCGTTGAGCACATTTAGCGTCGGCGGCCTGTCTGCAGACCTTCATATCGATCTTTGTCGTGTCTTTACCCTCCATGCGAGGCGTGCCGTTCACGCTCTTGATCTCTCTTCCCTTTGCCTTTCAATTTGCATTAACGGTGTTTTGCGTATGGTCTATTGTTATTGTTATCCTCAGCCTATCTCTAGCCCGTCATTTTCATATCAAGAGGCTCTCTTGTAGTTCTGGTTCTGCGATTGTATTTGCTATTGCATATAGGGCTCGAAGAGACAGATGAAGCAGGGGTGTCTAGGCGTCCGGGATAGAGGTTCGAACTGGCGATGTGAGGTTTAGACTTTCGATGTACATAATGATAGTCACAGATCAAAAGCATCGGGTCTTTCCAAGTCGCCTGGTCGCTGTTCATTGTGTTTAGCCCACAAGATAACATACGAGAAGGGTTGAGATGCTGCCGAACGAAGTTAACTCGTCTCTCTGACGCTTCTGAACGGTAGAACTATAGGCATGGAGTTGCTAAACAGGCAACAACCGAGTAATGGTGCAACGGACTGGTTAGATTGTCATGTCCGTGGAATGGAATACCGATCAAGTCATTTTCTGATGAACAATGCAATGACTTCGGACGACAAGAGACTCATTCCTTGCAGAGATCTTGCAGCAACTCCAGCATTCGACGCTGGAGCACGGACAATTCGTCCCTTGAGAGCAAGGCCTGACGTTGACTGGCGAACTGACTGGATTGATAGCGGCTGGAATCTCCATGCTGCGGAGCTCTCGGGGCGTCAGAGATCAGGCTTTCCTTGACGGTGAAGAAGGGAATCCCCAGACTTCGAAGCTCGAATGTCATCGCTTCCGCCATTTGTTTGGAAGCTCTGTAGACCTTCGCAGTGTAGTTTTTCAACTCTGCTTGATCTTCTTCGGCTGTCTGAACGAGTAGGAGGGAGTTTGATTAGTCTCAGGTCCCGATCAGAAGGCACTTCTTTCCTTTAGCCTTGTAAGGAGGCACAGAACATACCGAGACTTGTTTTGTATCATCGACCGGTGCCCCAACAGAGCGCCTGTGGAGTCACATCAGTACAGTCACACGAATCTCTATGGCACTAAACAGGTGGGATGGGCTGTTGCAGGCAATAATTGATGATTCAGCAATGACTCACAGAACTGCATCCAGCTCCTTCTTCTTCTCTACTCGAGCCTTCTGCTTCTTGACTAAAGCTTCTCGTCCTTGCCACCACTGTCTCTCGTGGTCATGCTGGCTTTGGATCAATCGTCGAATTCGTCGTTGTGCGTCTTCATTCTGCGATACTGCCCGCATCACATGTTGTAGAGCGGCAGGCCATGTGGTGATGGAAGAAGAGTCCACGACACTGCTTGGTACAATAGGGCGCACAGGAGCCTTTGCTGAGGGCGCATGAGCTCTTGTAGTTGTCTGATAAGTTGAATGATTTGGATGTACCTGGGCTACAGGAAATGGGGACGAAGCTTCTGCAGGCTCATACGGGTCACCGTCCTCGCCTTGCGTCCTTTGCTGAACGGGGAGATGAGACGATGTATGGACAGAAGGAGGACCGTTTTGATAATCCTGATGACTTTGGTTATTAGATAGAGCTGATAGCGTCCTCAAAACAGACGTCAGATCTGCGGAGTTATATCCCTCCGCATTCATTGCGGATAAAAAGGGAGTAATCAGACAGCCAGCTGCTGAAAAGATCAATAACGGTAAATTATCAGTCTTATATCTATAGGATGATTCAACGGAAAATGTAGATCCCACAAGAAAAAGATATCCGAGCGATGGATGTACTTCTGGAAGTATGGGATGACATCTGTCCAGTGGGCGAGAAGCGGGTCTTGGCTCTCCTTCTGTCCATCCTCCACTGAAATTTTCCCGATCTAACCTCATCCCGCTTGTGCTGCTTCCGCGATCTGCCACCTGCGCTGCCATTGGAAATTGCTGGAAGGATACTATAGTTGACGTCAAGAGATACGTGGCTCGAGAGGGGAGCCTGTTTACATTGTATAAGGCAAACAGAAACGAAAACGAGTGAATCGAACAAAATTGATACGAACCCATCCCGATACCATGTCCCGATCCGCTGCCGACGCGACACGCTTCACGGCCACAGGGCCCTATGCCAGCTCCAAGCCCGGCGGGACACCATACAAGCTCCCCAGCTTCATGGCAGAGTCCAAGAAAAACACAGCACAGGGATCCGGCGGGAGACCAGAGACTCCGAAGGAAAAGGTCGAGCGGTTGCGAGCCCAGGCGCGGGCGGCTCGGCTGGCCCAGTCAACCACGCGCGTCGATCAGTTTATTGATGTAGGGCGCAGATTTGCGAACAAGGCCCATAAGGTCATGGTCTACAGTTTGATCACCGCGTCCGGTAGGTGTCTACGAAGCACGCAAAGCGGCAACCCTCCAAGCTCAAGACTGTTTGTTGCAAGTGAAGGTTACGCTGTTGTCGGAATGTGCTAACATGCTTTCTCTCTGATTAGGTATCTGCGGTGTCCTCACGGTCTATTCTATGGTTTCCTTGACACTGTACAACCGTCGCCAGCGAGTGTTGTGGATTGAGAGGGAAATGCAGAAGCTGCAAGATGCAAAGGCAGCTTATGCCAGCGGATTAGCAACACCAGAGCAACTCGAGTTAATCAAGAATGAGGAAATTGGCGAAATTATGAAGCGGAAGAAGGAGGAGGCGAAGGCTGAGAGACCATGGAACCGGGCTAAGGAATACCTGTTTGGTGGACTAAAGCAGGACGAGAACCCCTCCGATTTATCGTCAAAGGTTGACGGGGCTGCCGATAATAAAGTGGGAGTGCTCGAGGCTCTCAATGCGAAGGCTGCGGAAGATTCTAAGCTGAGAACAGCCACCGAGACAGCCCCAACGCCGGCACAGCCGGGACAGCTGGATGTTCTTGCTGAGAATGTGGGAAACGCTGCGAAGCAGTCAACACAAAGCTGGAAAAGCTGGTTTTTCGGACGATGAAAGCGGCATATACCTACCAATAAAGCAGGATCGGGCGTGCGTAACTTCGACTTCTCCGCGCTCTATCTTCCGATGATGTTGCCGGCTGTTCCTATCATTCTTGCATGGCATGTGTCTCGCTCTCTCATCTCCTTTCCTTTCCCATCATTTTCCAGGGGTTGTGGCGTCTGTATACGGTGTGCGTTGAGCTTTCTGCCTTGCCTTGACCTATGTAATACTGCCTCCCTCTCTTACTGTGTACATATAACCTCTTTCCACCTTGGGTACTTGGCTTCGCTACCTGTGCTTAACAAAATAGATCATCAAGTGTGGGTCTATATGTACAAAAGACCATTTACGAGTTCCAATATCATTGCATCCTGTCTACCCACTGAAAGGAAGATCGATCTGTGCCCTGAAACGCCAGCTGCACTTACTGAATCCAACGTTATAAAAAATCCAAAAACATCTTCAAATGAGAAAGACAGAGGCCAAAGGGAACTTTTGCTTCAGCCTGATTCCCTAAATTCAAGGGTAAATTACTTAAGAGAAGCATGGAAGATAATCGTCGCCGAATTTTGATAGAGGAGAAAATGAACCTTAGATGGAGAATGGCATGATGACCCTGGTATCTGCATCAAAAAGAGCCTTTAAGGGGGTCACCAACGAAGGGATGCCTCGGAAACTGCCCAAAGCAACCGCTTATTGGCAGGTACCGTTGACACCATTCGATTTGGAAGTTTTGGCGGCCCTTCTGGCACGGACTGCATCAGCGAGGTCCTCCAACACAGTGACGGTGGCTTCCCAGTTGATGCAAGCATCCGTAATGCTGACACCTTTGAGAAGTCCCGAGGGTCCCTCAGGGGGCACTTTCTGGTTGCCTTCATTGATATTGGACTCGATCATGACACCAATAATGGCATCTTCACCCTCACGCAGCTGGTCTGCCACCTCCTTAGCAACGAGAGGCTGATTGCGGTGGTCCTTCTTCGAGTTTCCATGAGAGCAATCCACCATGACAACCTCGCGCTGCTTCTTGGCCCGCAGCGCTTCCCGGGCGCTCTTAATGCTCTCTCGATCATAGTTCGTTCCCCTGTTACCACCACGCAGAATCACAAAACCGTGCTCATTGCCTGATGTCTTGGTGATGGCAGCAAGGCCCTGCTTGGTCACACCAAGGAAACGGTGGGGGTGAGATGCAGCTCCAATGGCGTCGATAGCAACAGTGAGATTGCCATCCGTACCGTTCTTGTAGCCAATAGGAAAACTCAGACCAGAGGCCAGCTCACGGTGCAGTTGCGACTCGGTCGTACGAGCACCAATAGCTCCAAGAGAGATGAGATCGGCAAGGTACTGAGGGGAAATGGTATCGAGCATCTCGCTAGCAATGGGCATTCCCATGCCAGTAAGATCAGCATAGAGCTTACGAGAGACGCGCAGACCCTTGTTGATGTTGAAGGTTTCATCAATATCCGGGTCATTGATCAGACCCTTCCAGCCAACTGTTGTGCGGGGCTTCTCCAGGTAAGCGCGCATAATCACACACAGTTCTCCAGAAAGCTTCTGAGAGAGCTCCTTCAGACGGGTTGCATACTCGATCGCTGTAGCGGGATCATGGATCGAGCATGGACCTACAACGACCAGGAGGCGGTCATCCCGTTGCTCAATGATCTCAATGGCCTGGTTACGGCCAGATCGGACTGCCTCAATTGCATGAGCAGGCTATACCAAAACTTGTCAGCCCCAATGTTATCACAAGATCATTTATCTAGCATTTCCGAAAGAGGATTTTGTAGTGCCATATTTTTGAGACTCAGGCAGGGAACAGGGAAGAGGAGAATCACTGGGGGTGACTCACAGCCGGGATCTCGGACTGAAGGAACTGGGGGGAGAGCAATGGGTCATATCCCAGGACTGGAGAGAAAAGATCAATTAGTTAGAGAGAAGAGCAGCTTCTAGTATAACACGAAGAGCACTTACCACGAGTGTCCTCGTTGACCTCAGTAGTTTTGACGAGGGGCATGATTTATCGTGGGGTTGCAGCGATGTCGGAGGTAGATAAAAAGTTCTTTTGAGAGATTTGGGGGAAGACGGAGCAGTGGTTTTTGTAGTCAGGACCCAAAAGAAAGTAGGAAGAACCAATGAGTAAAAGACTCCAGAGCCAATTGAACAAGCGATATCAATCACAAGGTAAGAGGACGATATGGAAGTGGTTATTTATGCCAGATGGAATATGAGTACGCAGCAGGTATAACAGAAAGAGTAAAATTGCAGATCGGGTATCTTAGGTGGGGAATGAAGATGATTCACACAGGAAAAAAGTTGCAAACCAAGAAATAAGCTGGCCACTTAAACTGACCGGTATTGTAATTACTCGGCCGGTCGCATGGAGTATGGATGTTGTACCTAGGTACAGAGGACTTTTAAGTAGCTAACCTCAGTAGAGAGGTCGGGTATCTTAAGGTTCTGACAGCCCCGTACTGTTGGATGGGCGTACCAGGTACTTAGGACACTGAAATATCTACTTGACATCTTCTACTGCTTCGAGGATAACCTCCATTACTCTCTCTATTGTCAATTAGAAACATAAGCGAATATGAAACAAGACTCAGCCTTATCACAGTCTGTACGGAGTACTACGCTTCTAGCTCGCCAGTCTGTGACTTTGAGCATTGAACTTGTGCCACCTTTGTCACTCCCTTACCTGGCGCCTCAAATGGATCCTACACCTAACAGTTCAATGTAGTGACTGTACCTACCTAGGTATTCTGTAATCCATCTCACCGCACATTGTCCACCAACTCAGGTAATTAGTTGTAACACTGAGTTGCTGTAGTACTCCGTATCGGCCAAAGCAGTCTAAGACCTCTACGGAGTCACAGAGTCGCTTACTGACCGAAGGTCAATCTCAAGTAAGCTCAAGTTTCTTGATCTGACTAAATCCGAATGACTATTTTAGGTCATCACTCATGCAGATGACGTCCGCAGACCTACGTGGTATGGACTTTATGTCCTTGAGAAGAACACTTGAAGTCAAACTAGTACGGCAAACAGAGCTGAAGACCGTAAGTACACATCAAATGCAGGTTCAGGCTGGTTAATAAGACCGACGTGTACTAAAAGCTGAATCTCACTTAGGCAGGAAGGACACTCGCAAGTTAAGGAGAGCTGAAGGGGTTACTTCTGTCTCCTTACGATCCTTCTATCAGATGCATGGTCAGAGGCAATATGAGCATGATGCTAGTTTGATCGATATAGTGGTCTACCTTAGTAGGCAATGCATAGTACGTACACACTACAGAGCGATAAGTAGTCAGATAAGCGAAGCATAAAATTGTTCTCCACTTCGGTCCGCTACTCCGCTTTTGAGGCTAAGGGACGGAGAGCCGGGAGAGGAAGCTCAGTCTTAGGCTCTTACCTTACCTTAGTGTTAGAGAGTCTCGTGGATTGGTGACAACTAGTCCAGACTAGGTCATTCAAAGCTCCCAGATGATGCAAGCTTACTGATTGCTTCTTCTGCATCATTATTCTCTTCACCGTTTTCATTGATGTGTATGCTGGCGTCAAGTTAGGGAGGTTTCTCAATGCCCCTTTCCATTCAAATATTTTAACTGATGCATTTCGACTGAATGCACGCCTGGACGTTCATTCTTAATTCATTCTGGTTGAATAATCACATCATACCTTGACCTCTTTTACCCGAAACGGTCACCGTCTTTTCGGTGGGATGATGAAAAGGTCATGTTAGGGTTATCAAAACGACAGAGGGAGCCAGATGAGCTGACGGGTGATGATAAAAATGAGCTCAGGGGAAACAAGGTCCGTATTCTTTCCGACTGATGCCGTGCTCATTTTGTTGGGGCAAGGCAAATCTGCCGCCAGCCCGGTTGATGTTGCACCTTTGTTGCCTGCAAGTCATCCAGCTTACAACTACTGATACTCATGCATCCAGAAATCACGCCCTCTAGCGTTGCGCACCTCGCCAGATAACCTCCGAGGACCCTCCTACACCGAAGCTTGCCAGACGTCAAGTCGACTTAGTCTACCTACTCTAACTCCTGCCGAGTCGTCAGATGATGATGACGATGGCGTCACTAGGAGGCTACGCGATCATACAACGGCATCCATAAACACCTCGCGTTGTGTTCCGCAAATATTCGACTCTTCCGCCCCGATATTCAGCACGACGATGGACATTGACAGCGTAGGGGACACCTATAACCTGGCTAGCAATGGGATTCAGCAGGACTGGCCAGGCAGCACGCCTCGCAACGGAAGCGTTCAACCATCACCAATCCCACACAATCTTGTCAATCAGTTTCTCAACATCAGCGAACAATCTAAAGTATTCACTATATCCGAACATAATTCCGCAGGAAATCTGTCCCCGATAGCGATGGATCAGGCCTTCGTGGAGTCTACAGTTAAGATTGCCCATCGTGAAAAGTTGTCTACCAAGAGTAGTCAAGACACTTCTGGTACAACTCAGCGTCTCCCGAGTCCGATCAGCGAGGACGAAAATGCGATGTCTTGTGGCAAGTGCTCTATGAGTGATGCCGAGATGGCAAGTGGTCCATCTCGATCAACATCCCGGGCGCTCACCCCATTTCAACAAGACTCGTCGCAGTGGTTCGGCACAATTGAATCACAACAGCAAGCCAAACAATCCGGCTATGCAAACGGGCCCCATTTGAGCAAGAAGGTATCCTTTTCCATGGGATTCCGAGCAGATTGCGACAAATGCCTGCGCAAGGTTCCGGGGCACTACAGCCATATTATCCGCAATTGACATCTTCTGTCCCACTACGACGACGTTCACTGTAACAATCCCTCCTTCACGACCATGGGCCCTTTCTGATGATACCTGTCTTACCATCATGATTTATCTTGTTGAGTGCTCTTGAACCAATATACCCAAGGAAGCTACGGTTCAGAGCTATAACAGAGCTTCAATTCTTCTTAAGGACTGGGCAACGCAACCCACATGTATTAATGCTCAATAATTCCAATGGATCAAAACATTACTTTTTTCCTTCTACACGGACGTACCCATGTGGTGGTCCAAGGCATGTAGGTAGAGGCTTGAAGTCACGTGCCGTCGTCTCATTTCCGACAAGCCGATCCGAGACCGATGACATAAGCCACTATATCCGATTAGCTGTCGGATTTGGCCTCGCCAGATATCCGAAGGACGGTGGTGCTTGAACGTGCAGGAAGACGAGCAAGGTGATGTTCGAAATAGCTGAGCAGGCGGAGATCATGCGAACAATGTGAATGGGAGGTGAATATGGCAGCAAGGCCTTCAGGCTTGCATGTGGTCATTTCTATGAGCGATAACATCCCCCAGGTCCCACCTCGGATTGCCTCCGCAGTCTCTCGGCAGAGCCCTTAGCCGACGTTCATTGCCGGCAGTTCAATGGCAGCTCCAACGGCCTCGTCTAGGCGTGACGACTCCCGAACCCCGGAATTCCGCGAGGGTTGCCTCTTTATATAAGTATTTCGCTGGGTCCTAATTTTTGTGAGCTAGTAGAGGCTCACCTTAACTCTCCAAGTCCCCCAGAATTAAACTCGACAGGCGTCAGTCTTCGATTGTGGCCGCCAAAGAGCACTTTCACAAGACGTCCAAATGGCTTCTCCTGTGCCCCGAGGCCTTCGCCAGGTCCTCCAGAAGTCCCCTTCAGATATCGTCATTCTCTCCGCACTTCGTACACCAGTAACTCGCGCGAAGAAGGGTGGATTCAAGGATGCTTATCCCGAAGAGCTTCTCACCCACGTGCTCAAGGCCACTCTCGAGGCGAACCCGAACCTTGACCCAGCTCTTATTGACGATGTCGCTATCGGCTCCGTCCTCCAGGAACTAGGCGGTGCCAAAGCAGGTCGCATGGCTCAGATCCACGCCGGCTTTCCCCACTCGGTGCCTTTCCACACAATCAACAGGCAATGCTCGTCCGGCCTGGCCGCTATCACAGCCATTGGCAATGGAATTCGGGCAGGTGCACTGAACGTCGGCGTTGGTGGTGGTATGGAGTCCATGACCCGGAACTACGGATCCCGAGCTATCCCTACAGTATTATGGCCTGAGTTGAAAGAGTCGCCATCCAAGGATGCTAGAGATTGCATTATGCCCATGGGAATTACTTCTGAGAATGTCGCCACCCGGTACGGTATCTCAAGGGCGGACCAGGATGCGTTCGCGGCCGAATCGCACAAGAAGGCTTCAGCTGCCCAGAATGCTGGCCTGTTTGACGCCGAAATCGTGCCAGTCAAGACCCTTTCTTTTGACCCTGAGAACCCTGATGCTGCCCCTAAGGAAATCACCGTGACAAAAGACGACGGTATCCGTCACAACATTTCTGCAGAGAAGATGGGAACTTTGAAGCCCGCGTTCAAGGCAGACGGCACTAGCACTGCTGGAAACAGCTCGCAGGTCAGCGATGGTGCCGCTGCTGCTTTGTTGATGCGCCGTTCTACCGCTACGGAACTTGGCTTGACTTCTTCAATCCAGGCTCGCTGGGTTGCCACCGCTGTGGCTGGTTGTGCTCCCGATGAGATGGGTGTGGGACCTGCAGTTGCCATACCCAAGCTTCTTGAACTTGTCGGCATGGACGTTTCCGACGTCGGTATCTGGGAGATCAACGAGGCTTTCGCATCGCAGGCTCTTTACTCTGTGCGCAAGCTTGGAATTGACGAGGCCAAGGTTAATCCCAAGGGTGGTGCCATTGCGATTGGTCACCCCTTGGGTGCTACCGGTGCCCGGCAACTCGCCACTTTGCTACCCGAGCTGCAACGCACTGGCCAGGACGTTGGTGTAGTCAGCATGTGCATCGGAACTGGTATGGGTATGGCCGGTATGTTCGTTCGGGAGTAAATGTGATGATTTTCCATCTCGTATGCTTTTCGATTGAAGTGTATCTTTGTTATCATAACAGCGTCAAGACATGTATATACATCGTAGCGTTAAACTAGATATCCCTTTGCTATGTTCCGCATTTTCTCTGTACTTCTACCAATTCCTGCAAGTAAAACCATAAACAGTAGTGAGCAACAGTACCTAGTGAGCAATGGGCATAAATCTTGTGGTGCCAAGACTATATCTCAAATCACGTGACACTCTCTGTGCGGAAGATCGCTCGGCATCATGAAACTTTTCGAAAGGCTGTTGATAGTCAACAATTTCCGCAACGCCGCAGTCATGCGTCAATCATTGCGGCTATTGAGTCTGGAGGTGTCCCCCATCCAGGGGTCCAGGACTCTCTACGTTTGCTCGACCTGTAGACAGGAGGTGCGGCCGCGCCCCGTCCTTGTCCGCCAATTCCTGCGAAATGCGTCGAACGCAACACCTCTCACCGAACGAGTGCGCCGCAAGATTTGGGGAACGGACAATCCGCCGGGCTTGAAAGATCCATACGGAGGTGAAGGTGTCCTTGAGCGAAAATTCAAGAAGCAACCTGGACAACAAGATGAAGAACCGGCTCGCGGGTCCGCTGAAGCTCTGGAAACCCAGAGCGAGGATGTCTTATCTGCTGATACCTACGAGCCGGCAACAACATGGGAGGGTCTCCCTCGCATTGGTCACCTGGGGAAGTGGTCAGACCTTCCCCCTACGGAAGCTGATGTATTCAACCCGTAAGTTTGCTACTCTTCCTCTCGAGGCCGTGAGGCACCCGTTTCGCGGCCGCGGCAGCTTCTGTGAACGACCATGAGCTCTTTATTAATTGGGACTTTAGCTTCATGCTCAAGAAGAAACTGACCAAGTTCGGCCACATCCATTTGGCCGCTCACCAAGCTGCAGTCGAACTCTGCCTGATGCATGCGCTGAAGAAGCCGCTCACGAGGATCTGCGACGTTGTGGAACACGAAAAGCCTGTTTTCAAGCTGATCTGGAAGTGCAAGATCGAGCCGAATGCAGAGGGTCAATGGGGCCAATCTTTGATCTATCCGGACGACGAGGCGAAGGATGTTCTCGTTTACATCTTCGAGCAGATTGGTGAACAAGCGGATACAACCGCCGCAGCAGATGTAGCTGAGGAAGAAGTGCAAGAGGATGCTGAGACAGAGGAATATGAGGAACCCGTCGAGGATTCGATATCGAAGGCCCACACCCCTGTATTCTTCGGTTACCGTAGTGTGCCGGATAAGGGATTCCTCTCTCTGTCATTCAACGATCCAGAAACTAAATTTGCTGTAAGTCGTCTCACGTCTTTGAGTTAGTCTCATGAGACATTGTGCTGACGTGCCATTATCATAGTTCCTCAAGAGACTGTCTCAATTGAGCGGTCACTATTTCCCTGATCCTGTCATGCATTCGATCTCCACCGTCAAGCAGGCTGTGGAATACATCGAGGGAGTCGTCAATCCGAAACCCACAAAGTTGGCCGATCAACTAGCCAACAGCCCCGAGCTTCAGCACCTGCCCAACGTCAAGCTCTTTACCAAGCGCCAGACGGCATTGCACAAGGATGAGGAATTGGGTCGGAAGAAGATCATTGAATCTGAACTTCTCGCAAGAGGCCTCATTGAATAAATGTGTCTTGGGGTTCAGATTGTTTCACTAAATTTGTCATATAGTTTCAGGTAGCATGTTTTCTTTCTCTACTGAATAGGGGAATGTCTGTACAATACACGAAATATTCTTTTGAAATATTTACAGAATCAAGTCAGTGCTAAAGCGTCTATCGAACATTAAATTTATCAGAAGAGCCGGTGCAGTAGCCGACAAGCATACCCAATTAACGCCAAACGCCTTCAGGAATGCACACATTAGAGCTCATCACTTTCATCACCTCTTAGAGGGCATCGTGTAGCCTCTCGTCATAAAGTCGCTATTGGTGGACTTCACTCCTCCAGAGTTTTTAGTAAAAAGACTGCTGATATTCTCGTTGGCATCAATCATTTTCCGTCGCTTTTGCTTTTCGTTCTCCTCTTCCAGGACTCGCGCGGTCAGCGCCGCGGTTGAGGCGTTCTTGATACCATTCGACGCACTGGGGATCGGAGTGGAGGTATTACTTCGACTCGAGGCTGCAGCCCGATCCGTTTGTGAGTAAGAAGCCAAGGCTGACTTGGAGACTCCTTCGGTAGTGGCTTCAGTCTCAGCCGAATCTCCATTGGCATGCTTCTTGCGCTTTTTAGAGCCAGGAGCTTTCTTCAGCGAATGAGTAAGCCCTTGCTCGGCTAGCTTTTGCGCCCTCGCCATCAGCCGTTGTTTTTCTTCTTCTTTCGGTGGAAGGATGGGAATGACGTTATCCTCGGCGTAAGACTCGTTGCACTGCGCGTCGCGGACTAATTAGCAAGAAGTCGGGCGCTGAGATGTGGCTCACAACAAACATACCTGTAGACACTTATCCTCCTTAAGTTGACGAATGGCTTCTTCAGAGAAAACATGGCCGCATGGGACAAGGTAGACCGACTTCACACCCGGACCTAGCTGCTTCGCAGTCACGGGACAGATCCATGCTTCGCGTCTAGCATGCTTGCTGGACGGATGTTCGCCGCGCTCCGTATCGACTTCAAACTTCAGCTCAACGACATCACGCAGTCCCTTCACCCGCCCGCATAAGATCTCTTCGCAGTCTGCTTTAGAGCCGATACCCTGAGCGTCGTCACCGGGAAGCAGGAATTCCAATATTGCATCCTTATTGTATAGGTTGCCGACACAGTCGGAGACAATCGGTCGAGCTAAAGGTTTATGTGACAACGGACAGGTGGTCCAGAAATGTTCCTGCATTTCACGCTGGGCCTCTTTCACTTGCGCCGTGCTGGGAGCTTTTGCGGCCTCTCGGACGAGCTCGCGGCGAGTTGGGATACTGTGCAAGACTTAGTTTCGGACGATCGCACGGATGAAGCGCACTAAGAACACTTACCTGCCACCATCATTACCCATTTTTGAAGCTTAATTCAGCAAATTTTGCAAATAGCGTATATGAGAAGGATTGCGACAAACATCAGTTATCGCTGTCGCTTGCCACCGAAGAATGATAGCGGGATGACTAAGGCGCCGGGCGATTCTCCCCAGATTGGATCCGCGGCCTTCCCTTATCAACAGCTGGCCAGAAGCTCTCTCCGCATACCTATAAACAACTGTCCAGGGCACAACAAGGCATTGACGAGCGAGCTCAATGCTTGCATCATGATACTTTCTCAGGGAGTGTTCTTTTTTGCGAGCATAGCGGCATGCTCTACTGCCGTGGCTGCCTCGAAAGATGGTACAGCAAGACCTCGAGGAGTCGGTCCAGAATGTAAGTATACTGTTACCATAAATCTTAGCTCATGGGAAGGCTCAATTCACCTCCCATAAAGCTCTGCTTATCAAGTTCCTGTGATTACACTATCATCAACCCCTTTATGAGTTGCAAGCAAGCTAATAGCACATTCACTTGCATCAGTTGCCAAGTTCTACAAAGACACCACGACATTCAGCTGTATATCGAACCCAGCTATACAGATCCCCTTCTCTGCCGTGAACGATGACTACTGTGACTGTCCGGATGGCAGCGATGAGCCTGGGACGTCAGCATGTTCTCATTTATCCCGTAATTCCCCACTGACAGTCGCCGATCGGCCGGGGAACGGCGACCTCGAACTTACACTTGCCCTCCCTGGATTCTATTGCAAGAATAAAGGCCATAAACCGTCATATATTTCTTTTCAGCGAGTGAATGACGGTATCTGCGACTATGAGTTCTGCTGTGACGGAAGTGACGAGTGGGCGCACGTGGGGGGCACCAAATGCGAAGACAAATGCAAAGAGATTGGGAAGCAATGGCGCAAACAAGAGGAGCAGAAAGCGAAATCCATGACGGCTGCCCTCAAGAAGAAGAGGGACTTGCTCGTGGATTCGGGCCGACAGCAAAAGGAAATTGAGGATCACATCAGGAGATTCCATGTTGAGATCCAGGCACTAGAGATGAAGGTGAAGGACATGGAGGCTGAATTTGAGGAGGTGAAGAAGCGAGAAGAGAGCAAAATGGTAAGGGGCAAGAAGGCAGGCAAGGTTAACATCCTTGCTTCCTTGGCCAAAGGACGGGTTGAGGAACTCCGGAATGCGCTGGTAGAGGTTCGCAAGGAGAGGGATGAGGCTCGATCGCGGCTAAAAGAGCTGGAGGATATTTTGTCCAAGTTCAAAATCGAATACAATCCCAATTTCAACGACGAGGGTGTCAAACGAGCTGTGCGCAGTTGGGAGGAGTATGCTGCCAGAGAGGACGTGGGCAACCTCGGAAACAGCGCCCGCGACCGAGACCTGGATGAAATTGCCAAACCTGATGACGAGACGTCGGGAGTCAATTGGGAGCAGTGGGAAAATGAGGAGGACGGATCCGAGACCGATATAGGTTCGTGCTTCAGCTATTCATTCCGTATGCCGGTTCGGTTGCTGACCTTTCATTTAGTCTACAAGCTGGCGGCTTACCTGCCTCCTTCTATTGTGTCCTTCGTGGAAGACAAAGTGATTTCCATTCGGCGCTTCCTTGAGGACAACGGCATTCTGCCCAAGAAGGAAGAAAGCTCAACTTCCGAACCCAAGGCAGTAACAGAAGCTCGCGAAGGCGTTGAAAAGACCAAGGCCCAGCTTGCCGAACTATATACCCAGCTGAAAAACCATCAAGCTGATCTCGAAACCGACTATGGCAAGGCCAGCGTTTTCCGCGCTCTCAAAGGCGTTTGCATCTCCAAGGATTCCGGTGAGTATACGTATGAACATTGCTTCATGGATCAGACCAAACAGATTCCCAAGAAAGGCGGAGCATCTGTTCGGATGGGTAACTTCGTTCGTATCGGATCTGTCAGCGTTGACGAGCTCAACGAGACGGGCGAGATTGTGCCCGAGGAACGGGTTTCCCTTGAGTACGGGAATGGGCAGACCTGCTGGAATGGACCGGCTCGGTCGACCACAGTGGTCCTGGAGTGTGGAGAAGAAAACGAAATCCTCAAAGTGACGGAGGAGGAGAAGTGTGTCTATTCCATGATCGTCACCACCCCGGCGGTATGTCCGGGAGGAGAAGAGGAAGGTGATGTGGCACCAAGACGCAAGGATGAATTGTAGAAGCGGATGTTGATCAGATCTGCATTTTGGGTTGATGTATAGCGTTCGACTTTCGTTATGATTCATACAGGTTCAATACAAGGGTCAGTCCTTTCTGCCTGTTTCAAGGTACACAGCGCCGACTCCAGAGGGAGACACATGGTTATCAACAGCTTGAGGCTTCACTGCGGTCGGCACCGATGAGCAATCGAACTAGGCTGCACTACGGGTATTAACTGTAGAAGAACTGAAGAGCCCCGAGGAGTGATGCTGGATTCTTGAGGGAATTATGCGCTATGTTTAATCTGTAAGACACTATGCCGTACGTCTAATAGAGAAAAGCCCTCCTCTTCCCTTCGCGAAGGTATCCTACCTTACCATATCTCCATCTTCGTCGCCGAAGGTCGTTGCGGCATGTTCGCAGTCACGGAAAGCCAAAATTTGGAAGGATCTACTTGTGAATATACGTCCACATCCTTCATGGAACGATATGCGCAGATCTATCAGTCTTCTATCGGACTCATTTCCGACGCTAACCAGACCATATCGAGCTTCGGACATAGGAGCTGAAATGTCGACGTTAAGCTCTTGGAGACTACGTTGGGGAACACGGGTACATGCGTTATCAATAAGATAGAACTTGAATTTCCTATCCTATCATGCCATAAACAAGCGACTGCAAGTCACTTCGATCATGCTCTAGCCATCCACGGACTGACACAGAGAAGCATGTAGCAAATCAACAAGGAAAAGAAAAACACATCACAGCCGCCAGCCTCAAGACAACCACGGAATTGGCATAGCTCACGACGTCAACGGTAGCGTGTCAAGGAATCCTGCAGTAAATGCATGATGTTTGTCGGTCGTCTTGAAGGTGAGAGCCGGTGGGCTTAATGTGCATTTAGTGCTGAGGATAGTTAGCTTCAGTAGAGACTAAGGATGACAGCGGATGTCTGGAGATACTTACTCCGCAAGAGGAGCACTTGCAGCCGTTGCAGTCGGTGGCGCAGCCGCAGTTGTTGCAGGAGCAGGGAGTCATCTTGATTGAGTTGGTGGTGAAAGAAGGGTTGCTTGAAGATAGGCTTTGGGTTGTATTGTAGCTGGTATGAGGCTTGGTAGAGAACAGGCTGATGAGAAGGAGAAGGAAGAAAATGAACAGAGAGAAGGGTGACAAGGGCTGTCTTTATACCCAGAGGTGGTGTCTCTGGTGGAGGTGGTCAGTCGTCAGTCAGTATGAGGGTTTGAGGGTCAGGTCAGCCAGTGAGGTCTTTGCTTTTTTGGTTTCGGGACGCAGAGAACTGTCTTGTAACTTGTTTCTGTGTATCCCCACGCCAATTATGATTTGTTATTTTCGCTTGTTCTCTAATTTGTTGGCAGATGATCCAATCTGATTCCAATTTTCTCCGAGTGCCTCGTTGGAGGTCAATGTGGTGCTGAAATGCCGCTACTGTATGTATACTGGTGGGGGTATATAGAAGAAAATCGATGAACCTATGAGAGTCAGCGTCCAGCATTATTCACTCTCAGCAGTGGGCTCTGCGCTGTAGGTACACAGCCCTGATTTGCCTACGCAGCTATCTAGGCTACACGGGTATAGCCAGAGCTAGGTAAGTACATGCTGCTGCTCCAGTCGTCCATCGTATTAGCTGATGTTGGATCACAGCAGAACCCGTGAGCGGGCCTCTGGGCTTGTGCCAAAGTGAGGCAGCAAGTAAGAGGGAGAGTTTGCAAGCCGATTATCGCTGGAATACCTGGCAAGGCAGTAAGTCTTATTCCTCTGAATCACTCCCACGCTCACACTGGATCCTCACAGTAGCTACATCGTACTAGCGTAGTAAACGACAGTTCAGTATGCACGTGTGTCTTGGTGATGGAGGTAAGACGAACGGGAATATCCACTATGACAATTAGGACGACTCATTATTGTCTTCGCTCAAGTGGCTTTCTGCAAGGAATCTTCGACCATGTTGATCTTGACAGGTAGAAGTTAGAACAGAAGACCTCGCCAGAGGCAAGACGCCCCAGGACTGCAGTCATCCCACCCTTGCTTCATTCAGATTATGTGAAGCAATCCATAATAGGTTCTCCTACTGTAGCATTGAGCCTGTGGAGCACCACGAGTGGGCGGATATGCAGGCAATTCCTGCACTGGCTGCCTTTAGGTAACGCTTCACTGCCCCTCCATCGACCCCCTCCTCATACACCGGGATTTTACAACGAAGTCATTGGTTCAAAGATGGTATGCTTTTTCCTCCAGCTCATGCGCAAGGAAAGTGGAGGTTCCGACTGAGGTTAGTAGGAGCTATGTCATCCTCTTCGTATGACCAAGTCAAAAGAAATATGGAGACAGGAAAAATTTCGGATGTGGGTAGGTACAGCACATAGATATCTCATCTGGTGCGCCAACCGCGGGATCCGCGACAAAACTTGCACAGATGACCAGCTCGGGTCCAAGTAAGGAATCAGGCGCAATGAGGCTTTCAGAGGGTTCGGACGAAGTGGTAAGATTGGTAGATTCAGGCAACTCCCCACATTGGCACAGGATTAGAAGAGGATCGGGCGACTTGGTCACACGTTGTTGATCTTATGATGGTCCGAGGGATTCAAGCAGCCTTCTGTGAGTATCATCCTTCTGCGCGTCATTTGGAGTTTATCTAGCTGCTGTAGAGAGTTAGTATGTTGGAAGAACGTTCAAGGAGAACCCCGATAGCGTGTGCTCTGTGTCTCATGGTCATCCATGAGAATGGAGGCAGGGCATCCCGCAATTTGTTGTTTACAGATTCGAATCTAGGCACTACTACTATATAAAACTGATACTTGCAAAGATTAAGAGTCGAGCAAGATCTTGAGAGTAAAAAAGGTTCTCTTTTCTTTATTGCTTCGAATCTAGCCAGCCTGTTGCTCTATCTCCACAACGAGGTAAACATAGTCTGTCCCCTAAGCTTCGCAGCATTCTCCCGAGAGGCAACAAGCAAGACCTGTCCGCTCTAGCGCTTCTGCAATAGAGAGTCATGTCAGCAGGAGTCCAGAATAGGAGAGCTATAGTTGAGATGACAACATACGGGGCAGTTGCATTGTCCAGCAGGGCACTGGCAATTGGTACCGCAGGTGCAGCCGTGGTCGCCTATCAGGAAGAAGCTTCATGTCAGTTGGAGGTCGCACATCTCAATAGGATTCGTGCAATAACAATGTTTAAAAGGCTTGATCTATGATGAACGCAAACAAATATCGCAAGCCTGCCAGAGGAGATACGACGGTGGTGTTGGATACCCCGCTTCCCCTCAACTGACGATATAACAGCGATGATTGATCAGGATAAGAAACAGGCACTTACTCATGATGATAGAAGTGATTTAGATAAGGGGATAGCTCTTTTTGATGGAGTTGGTCTCGCGAGAAAGCTTTGTGTAAAGTTTTGCAGTTGGTCAAAGTCTGAAACCGAAGCTCACCACGGGCGGGGTTGCTTTTATATAGGCCAAGGTTGCCATTCTTGGGCTACCCCCGAATAGTACATATAACCTCTGGCTTCAGCTCAGCGAGTATTTCGCCACACCAACTTACGAGGTGAGCAGATTTCTGCACGTCGATGGTCTTGAAGTCGCCAAGAGTCTGTCCTGAAAGTATATTCCACCATCTGGGAGTGCTTTTGCCTGGCTACAACGAGACATATATTTACATGAGAAGCCAGGTAACCGCCCATAAAGCTTGAATCATCTAGAAACCAGTATACTGACACAAAACTCAGATATTTCTCGCAGCAAATTGGAAATCTTCTTAAGAATAATGACTAGACGAGAATTGATTGAGATTTTCACCACCTTGCTGTTTAATTATTAGTAGCATTAGTCGCCTCCATGGCTACGGACGCAATGACTCGCCCCATCTCCTGCCTGTGCGGTGATGCAGCGCAAGATGTCTTGCTTGACTCGGTTTCTGACCTCTCGACGCTTAATCTATGCCACTGCATCGACTGTCGGGCCACTACGGGCATGCTGTATTCCTCTTACTATTTCCTGCAGACCCTGAGCCCGGACTTGGATCGGTTTCAAAAATACCAGCAGTCGGACTGCGTCAGCCGCTATTTCTGTAGAACCTGTGGAGCTCATGCGTTCGCGCGGCTGGAAGCCACTGGCAAAACTTTGGTGGCAGCTGGAGTATTATTGGAGAATCCACCACCGGTTAGGTTTATACAGCATTGGAAAGCTGAAGATGCCCGTGATGGCGGCTTGAGCTCTTTTCTGCCCGGAGACTCCAAAGAAACAACCTCAGCATGCTGGTTAGACATCGTGCAGAACATCAGTAATGAACACGCCGATCAAAACCACAAGCTGGAGGAACAAGATCATGGCTTTCACCGGCTGCAGGCTCGATGTCACTGTGGGGGCGTTGAATTCTACATCACCCCGCCAGACTCAAATTCCGCCAAGCCATGGTCCCCTTGGCCAGATTTGATTGTTCCCTACCATTTGGCATCCCCGAAGAATATTGAAGACGTCAAGTGGTGGCTGCGAGACGGGAATACCAAATATCTGGTTGGAACCTGCGCCTGTCGATCATGTCGTCTGGCCAGTGGGTTTTCCATCCAGTCCTGGGCTTTCATTCCCAGATCCAACATCGTCTTCGGCGACGGAAAGCCTCTAGTCTATGGCTCGGGAACAATGCAGCAATATAAAAGCCGCACCGGAGTCTACCGGGAATTCTGCAGTCGCTGTGGCGCAACTGTGTTCTGGCACTGTCAAGAAAGGCCGGACGTTGTAGATGTGAGCACAGGTCTTCTCCGAGCCAGAAGCGGTGCCAAAGCCGAGGAATGGTTATCATGGGCAACTGAGCGAGTGAGTTTCAAAGAAAAGGCCTTGGATCAGGGGTTTATTGAACGACTGGAAGTTGGATTGAAGAATTGGGGTGAAAGCAAGACAGGCCCTAATACTTGAGGTCAGAATGATCAAGATCTTAACAGCATCATTGTTCCTTTATTATTGAAGAAGACAGACTGTCTCTTGCTGCAGAGAGCATTTCGACCCATAACTAGCTGTGAGCCAGTATGCCAGTGTGTCTGAGTGAATGTTGTTGATAAGTTGCTGTATACTCGGTAGTTGTTTCCATACTCGAAAACTGACAGAGGAATCTTCACCGCCTTCCCGATACGCTATCGGTCCCCCGCAACCTTTCTACTTCCGGGCCGAGTCAAAATCGCAAAGTGAGAAAAAAAAAGTCGCGTCGTTTGATGCATCATCGCTTTCTTTGTTGGTTCAACTTCCCGTCTCCATTTCTTGTTTCATAGTCTCGTTCTCTCTGCTCATACTCGAGCTTTGCTAGCTGCGGTACAATCATGCCGCCAGCTTTCGAGTTTCGAGGCAACGATCGCCGGTCGCACAATAACAATAATTCAAGACATGAGTTCACTTTCCGGTACGCACGACCTGGGACGGCCGAACGACCGCTCTTGACCACCAAAAGAGAAACCACTCCAGAGCCCATATTGGGTGCTCAAGCAGGAGATGAAAACCCGGTCATGAAATTTGCGCCTATTTCAAGCCTCAGCGACAGCGAGGAAGCCGAGATGGACATGTCTGATGATGATAAGGACGATGAGGCTTCGCATCCGCGTAAGAAGCGTGCGCTATCAACAAATAATGCGACAGCTCCTACTGCCGCACCAGTCACAGCTCCAAAATGGTCCAATCCGGATCCTTACACTGTCCTACCTCCACCTGATGAGACTTTGGCGAAGAGGGTTGATGTGGTCAAGCTGATTCGCAAGGCGCGGATCGCTGCGAACGCCAAGCAGACAGCACCTGCGGATGCAGTGACGACCAACGAGGACTTCATCTCCTTCAGTGGCTTGGTCGACGAAGAGGAAGCCAGGATGAAAGTGCCAGACAATGCTCCTTCGGGACCGAAACGTCTGCAAGGAAGAGACGCTGCTATCGGGAGCCGGAAGAGAACACACGATGACGAGATAAAGGGCTACTCAAAGAAGACCGGTCGGCCCATGGTCAGGTTCTACGATGATGGCTCGATTATTGACGAGTGGAGATCGCGCCCGGATACGAATGCAACTCCTTGGATGTCGCTCATGGAGCCTTCCTTACACCTGGGTTCTCGGCTGCACAATGAAATTCTGAGTTTCTACCACTGGGTTAAACCGGTGGAGTATGAGCAGATTGTCCGAGAAGACTTGGTTACGAGGCTGCAGGTAGCATTCCAAAGTAGGTACTATGGTGTACAACTTCGTCCGTTCGGCTCGTTCGCTTCTGGCTTGTATCTGCCCACTGCGGACATAGATCTTGTTCTGATGTCATCAAATTTCATGCGCAACGGCGTCAAGACTTTTGGTGAGCGTAAAGGGCAGATCTACGCTTTCGCGGCCTTTCTGAAGAACCTTGAGATCGCCGTTCCCAATTCCATAGAGACCATCGCGCACGCGCGCGTTCCGATTCTGAAGTTCGTGGACAAGATGACCGGCTTGCGGGTTGATCTGTCGTTTGACAATGATAGCGGGCTCATCGCCAACAACACATTTCAAAATTGGAAATCGGAGTATCCGGCGATGCCCGTAATCCTATCGGTCATCAAGCAATTTCTGCTGCTTCGTGGTCTTAATGAGGTTCCAACAGGTGGCCTGGGAGGGTTCTCCATAACCTGCCTCGTTACCAGCCTTCTTCAGCATCTACCTCATGGTCACACGGCCTCTAATCTTGGCAGCATTCTCATGGATTTTTTCGAATTCTACGGCAACAATTTTGACTTTGAGAATGTTGGTATTCGCTTGAACCCGCCGGGGTATTTCAACAAGGTGAGTATCTGAATGCAAACTTAGGCGGACGTTCACATCCACTGATGACACGCTTATTTAGAGAGTGTACAAGGTTTTCCAAGGGAATAATGATGCTCGTTTATCAATCGAGGATCCAAACAACCCGGATAACGATGTGTCGGGCGGCACTCGGGAAATTCATCTGATCTTCAAGTCGTTCTCAAGGGCATTCCAATCTCTTAAGGAACGTATGGTCTCCTCGGCGGTGTCTGCCGATACAAAAGCCAGCATTCTGCAAAGTATCATCGCTGCAAATTATGAGGAGTACACACTGCAGCGTTCGCAGCTACGCGCGGTGTTTGAGACCCATCCCAGATTCGCACAGTATCGTCGAGCTCCCACGCCTCCGCCACCTCCCCCGGAGAGTCCTCCTCCACCTCCTGCCGACGTTGCGCCTCTGCCACCTAATCTGCCTGCTAAACCTCCTTCAGCAAAATCTTCCAAAGCTCCTTCAGCGCCAGCATCCGAGGACTCCAAGGAGAAGATGACCAAGGCGCAAAGAAGGCAACAAGCATCGCGAGAACGCGCCGATCGTCTTAGACGTTTGCGCCCTGGTATACCTGCTATTCCAGACACCATCAGTAATGAGCAAGCCTTGAGTCTTGGCGGTTATAAAAGCCAATCTGAGATGGACAGAGACCTCGCAAGTCGACAAAGAGAGATGAGAAAACGAGCCAGATGAGACTTCTCTACAGTCAGTCAAGTGAATTTCTGGGCAGAGGTTTCGTATCAGATTTCAACGCCCCTGACTCTCCCTTACTGTGCCCACAGTCGTTGACATCCCTCTGTTGAGGTCTATCCGGGTGACTCGAGTCGCTTTTCTTTGTTCTCCTCAGTTTCGTTCTCTCGTTCCATCACGATTTGCATCAGATACCCGTGTTTGAGTATATGTGGAGTTCTCTTTAAGTTTGCGGATAGGGTGGGATCTATGCTGGGTCCTTATTGGGTTTCGGGGCGTTCTGAGTTTACGAAAGAGTCTGTATTCATAGCTTTTATCTCCTGTCCCTAACATGTGCAGCCCCTGACTGTCGAGCCGTCTGGGTCGATATGGGCTGCTGTTATTTCTTATGCTCCCAGAACAGATATCACACGTTCTAACAGCAACATATTTGCTGTGTGCCGTCGCTGACAGATGCAGTGGTTTCCTTGGTCGCGTGTCTCAATCGAACACAGCTTTCAGCTACTGCCAGCCATCTCGCAAGGCTGCTTGGACGGTCCTGGCAGGCTGGCACAGATTCACCGAGAACGGGCGAAGCTTATTGATCCATTATGAACCTGAAATGGCTAGTTGAGAAACAATATTGACTTTAAGAATTTCGAAATGCTACAGGTTACGGAGATACAACCGCCTCCGTTCCGTTTTGCAAAACTTCCTTCCACCTCTTTCTCATCAAGGAAGCGCTATATGCGATTCCTTGGAGAGGATGATCCGGAAGAATAGTGGTTCAGACTGACACATATGCAACGGAAGTTATTTGTCTTTTGGTTGACGTCTATAAGTCGCAAGGATGAAATACGGTGCTTCCAAGGAAAAACGCAGATGAAGTCGAACCTCAGGAAGGGTTTGAGAAGAGAAGACCGTTTGGATACCCTTTCCCTATGAATTGTATCAACACGTGTACTCATCATCATGCGTCATAAGGTCGAGAAGAAACATATCATAAAGCAACATTGGATGGCACCGTGCCGAGGGGTATCTGCCTGTCCACCGCGTCCATAGGAGGGGTTACCATAGGCTCGTCCTGCTTTCGGGGAACCATATCGGAATTCTGACTTTTAGAAACGGCCGTTTCAATGTCAAGTCGTTCCAAGAGAGCGAGATGCTCGGCGGGCAGCGAATTAACAAAATCTGGGCCAGGGCTGGGCCATGTATAGTCCACCCATTCCGGGCCAAGCATGGACCGGATGCCTTGGGCGAGGGACAAAATGCGACTGCGACGTGACTTGGACCAAGCACGGTCGGTGATGACTCCTTCAGACGGCGTGAGAATGGCTGGCGCTTGGGAAGCGGTAGGTATAGCAGCGGCCTGAGCCTGTTCGCTGGCGTCTTCCTCGTCGTCCTGGTTCTCCAATCCATCGATAATGCTGTGCCAAACGCGCAATGTCTCGTTCAGTTCCTCTATATTGCTTACGCCCATGACGCTGACGCCTAGCCGCTCGCCGGTTCCCATGTGGGCGACGGAGAGGAATCCAGGATCAGCGCCGGGGGACCGCGCAAGAGGCGGGCCCAGAGCCCCAGCCTTAGCACCGTCGCGGAGCCACGACTCGAGAGCGAAGCGGATGGCAATCACTTCGAGTTTCTCGCCTTGAGCATCGGCCCACTCGCTCACACTGCGGATGGCTTTCCGAAGCCCGTCTGGAGCGGGGTGAAAATCGCCCATGCTTCCAATGGGCACACCCTTGCGCCGTAGAAGGCCCATACCCAATGGCGACGCATTGGGAACCACATCAACGCCGGCGGCCACTAACCGAGGGAGACCCTGGGTGAGCAGTCGGGTATTCTGGAGCGTGAAATTGGCGTATGACTGCACCGCGTCGAGCGCCTCGCCTGTCTCGCGCAAGACCAGTTCTGCAAGGTCGCACAGTACATCCACAGGATATCCCGATATGCCAACGTAGTGAACAGTGCCCTCGGTATCGCGGATGCGGCGCAACTCGCGAATCGCCTCGAGGACCTGCTCGGGGCTCACGAATTCAACGTCATGGCAGTAGACCACGTCCAAGTAATCGGTATGGAGGCGGCGCAAACTGCGCTTCACGCTGTACCTCACCCATTCCGGAGAATAGTCAAAGGAAGATGCTGCAACTCGGCCCACTTTGGTGAGCAATCGGTATGTATGGCGGGGAAAATTGGAGCGAACGTAATCGGTAGCCAGAGCACGACCGAGAAGCTCCTCGGCTGGGCCGTAATATGGAGACGTATCAAAAGCGCGGACGCCGTTCGAGAGAGCGCGATGAACTAGTTCTGTCGTGGGGAGGGCATATGGATCCGGATTGTACTGAGAATTGAAGGTCGCGGTGCCCATAATGAGTGGCGGAAGATCCGCCGACAGAGGGACAGAGGGACGCCCCATGATGGCGATTGCCACTTGTGTGCAATTCACTGAGTTCTTTGAAGTGAGAAGAGCAATGCGCTGCAGTCTCCACTGACAAGACTATCAACAAGACAGTGTTCAATCATGCGGAAACAAATACTGCTTCTTAGGAGGGGCGCGAAGGCGAGCCATTGATTTCTAACCATGGGGCGGGATGCCCACCCCGGAGGAATGGCGCCATGGGCTGGGCCCGATTAGTGTTGTTTTAGATCGTGCGATGGCCCATCGACTGTATTTGATCGATCCGATCAGAATATGGAATTATTGAAGGTTGGGAGATCTTGGATGATGGAGATTTTTGCTAGCAGCATTGATTGATGGTACCTGAGATAGGGCGGTGGTCAGAGATCCCCGGCAAAAGCTAAAAAGATGATCCCTGCAACCTTCTCTGCACCTTGATATGCATCTCCTGCTATAAAAGACAACACGAGAGATTCCTTGAACCATGACTATTATGTAGTTGACAGGGAGCCTAGGCAGTACATGGCAAGTGCTGATTTATACAAAGCCGGTTGCGGGATGCAGGTCAGGCTTTATTGTCAAGGAAAGAGAATAGACAACAGCAGACGGTCACTACATGGGTACTATGGTACATTTCTTTATTCTTTCCATAACTAGGCAAAGAAGAGTGGAGAAAAGGTTGCGATAAACAGGAGAAAAGGACAGTATTTGCTCAGAGAAGACACGAACTCTCTGTGACTCAGAAATACTGTTTCCCATGTATCCCGCTCCCCGGAGAATAATATACACAATTGGGGACAAACCCACGCGGGAGTCGAATAAGACATATGGGCGAAAAAAACAATAGGTTGAGAGCGAAGTGGTGTACAACATGAGGCGACCGCATCATTCGCTCCAACAGTGCCATGCAATGAACATCAAAGTAGTTAATGCAAAGGGCAGGGGTCTATATTGTCTCCAATGCCAACGTTGAAAGCCACCAAACAAAACGCCTTGCTATGCCGAAGAGCTGAAAGGAGAACGGTGAAACAGCAGAAAGCGACGTCGAATCGTGGTCTGTCCCAACTCAACGAGCAATCTCTCCGCTCCGTGAAATGACGGCGGGTCGGGTCGATTCGAGGGCGCATAGCGTCGTGGGTAGAAGTCCAACACACTCAAACTCGACATTTTCAAATTCCAGCAAAATAGCGCGAATCACCGGTCCTTGTACACCTTGGGATTCCAGCCTTCCCGGAGTTCTTTCTCCTGTGCGGCTTTGCGCTCCGCTTGTCGGATCTCCATCTCGATTCGCTCGCGAGCGCGCAAGATTTTGCTCTGCAGATAGAAGCTGCCGCCCTTTTTGGGATCATTCAGATCAAAGAGCTTCTTGAACCGCTCCATCACCTGTTCCAAATTCGCTTCTCCACCGGCTGGTGGTTTGACGTTGAGAATCTTGCAAGCCTCCTCGAGTGTCAAGCCGGAAGATGCAAATGTACTTGAGCTTCCTCCCTTTCCCTTAGTTGCTTGGGCGTATTTGGACGATGCGGAGGCCTGCTTGTAAGCTTCTGCGAAGGCTCGACCAAATACTCGAGCGCCCGTGACGACGACCTGGGTAATGATGCGGTGGGCCTATGAAGTAGATGAAGAGTCAGCGAGTTGCGCCTGCTGGTGATGAAGTGACTGAAGCCTGATTTATGGGAACGGGGACAATGTTGTTGAGAAAAGCACTCACCATGTCGGAGGAAGTAGGGAAGCAAAGGAAGATCAAAGACGAGAAAGATCAACGGTACGAAGCACCTAGACCGAAGAGAGAATACTCAATTAAGAAAAGGAAAAAGGTAGAATGAAGATAACCGGTCAAAAGTGAAAACCTATCCGGTCGAGAAGAGACTGGGGGATGAGGGTTGGATGGATGACGCTGGAAGATGGAACTTGAAGCCAGACGCTCAACGGCAAAAATTTCGGCGGCGGAATTGGTCCAGTCGCGATCTCGGGTTCGGCCCAGCGACAAAAGAGCTGTAGAGCCCTCTAGACGGATACCTTGCTATCATATCATCATCCGGTCTGTCAGTGGAGAAATGCATATAGTTAATCTGATATTACTTGTACTTCAATAATCTATTATCTTAAAGTACTAATCCTTATGATTTCTTGTACACCACTCCAGGATATCGCTCTGGTATCCTCTTCTGGACAAGCAGTCACATGTCCCGAGCACCACAAGCAAAAGGCTTCAACTGTCCGCGGATCTCAACCTGCTCCCCCCGCAGTTGATGATCTGCTGCACTATTTTCGGTTCTTGAGCTTTTCTGCTGATCCGACGAGATATCTTTTCTCCTTCCTTTCTCCTCTTCTACTCTTCTCCTCTTCTTCTTCGCGATCACACCGCCCGCAATGCGCTTGATGGATTCATGTGACCTCTCTGTTGGATGGCAGCTCTCGGTACGTGACACACAGCTGTAATCCTTCACCTGCGCCCATATACGGGAGAAGGATCACCGACTGCGAAGAAGCAACATGGGACCGATTCGATTGAAGAATACAGTGAGATGCTGATCTGTGATAGAAGATATTCCGTGGATAGATTCCATGGCCCCGTCATACGCGCAGGATCATGGCTCACAGCCTGATTCTCAGTCACCAACGGTTGCCGCTTTTTCGCCTACTACCATTTCAGGCTCATCCTTGACGTCCAGACAGCGTTCCAGCATAATCGTACATCGCAAGTCTCCCCTTCTTGTGGCTACGCCTCCGGCCATCACTCGAGCTTTGGCCTATTCTCATCCGTTTATACTTCCTTTGAATAAACTCGCTGGCTTGCTCACGTGGACAACGGGCGACCCGTGGCAGAGCTTCCTTCTTGTGGCGGGATTTTGGACGGTGGTTCTGTACAGCGATGCGATTATCCTTTGGGGCGGCCCGATGTTGGTCGTAATCGGGTTAATTCTAGGCATGTATTGGAGACGCTTCTCTCCATTATCAACGGCGGCATTCACAGTCGAGAAACGACAGCAACAGAAGAGTGCCTCTGAGGGTCCTTCGCATCAGCACGAGACTCTGGATGAGATTGTCGAGACATTGAGAACTTTCACTACTCGGTGCAACATACTCCTGGAGCCTCTCCTTGAGCTTACGGATTTCCTGTCGACTCAGAGGACGGCGACCTCTGCAACTACAAGACCCGCTCTCACTACTATGTTCATACGAATTCTTTTTGTGACTCCCATCTGGATCGCATTGACCCTTCCGCCCTTCTACCTAATCACAACTCGCCGTGTTGTCATGACTGTAGGCACCATCATTCTCACCTATCACTCCCGACCAGCAAGAGTATCACGAGTCATTTTATGGAGATCCTTGACTGTTCGCCGGTTATGTTCCATGATTACTGGTCTCTCATTTTCCTTAAATGCGAATAAACCACAGTCCCTCTGGGCTCAGAGCCACGGTCATGCTGCAACTATTGCAACGAGGCAGCGAGGGGATTCCTCGGGCGTTCGCTTCACCTTTGTGCTCTACGAGAATCAACGCCGGTGGCTTGGAATTGGATGGACATACTCTCTGTTCCCCTCTGAGCGTGCTGCATGGACCGACGAACATCTGAACCCGGCCCCGTCCAAGGATGATTTTGAACTCCCGGATGTACAGACTGGGAATGCCAAGTGGCGCTGGGTCGAGGGCAGCGAGTGGCGTATTGAAGGAGCTGACGATACAAACAGCAAAGCAGACGGTAAAGCAGGGGATGGTGGAGGGTGGATCTACTACGATAACAAGGTGAGACGGCACCTACCTCCGTGGCAATTGACCCCTATTTAACCTCCTTACAGTGGAATGATGGCCGTCGTGGGCAAGATGGCTGGGATCGTTATACTCGTCGTCGGAAGTGGTGCCGCGACGCGGAACTCGTCGAGATACCACAAGCAACGGAGAACGCGTCCGCTGCGACCAAGTCTAGTTTAACACAGGCATTGGATAATGAGAAGGAGTCAGGGGACGTTGACGCTTCAACAGTCGACACCGATGCCGTGAGTCTCGCCCCGTCCGCCTCCAAGGCTCGGAAAAGACGTTGGTTCGGGAGTACGAAACCTGTAAGCGACAAAGCCAGTAGCGCTTCCTCTGCGCTACCAGCCTCCACCAATACCTCCTCCGTGGACGCTGGGAAAATAACCTCTACCACCAGTTATAGCCCCTCCCGAACCCCCGGCTCCAGACCGATTGACATGGCCCACACTCGGAAGCCATCGAACTATTCCGGCAACGCGAGCTATGGTAGTAGAGGTCCAGACAGCAGCGTCTCTGGGAGTATTTCACATAGTGACAGTGTCAGCATTCGAGATAAGGAAATTGTCCACGCTCAAGATCGTCTAGACCGCTGGGGTACTCGGGCTACAGGTGGTATTGAGCGAGCGGAACGAGAACTGGGGCTAGGTGACGAGGTCAATATGGGATTAAGTTAATCGTTTATACTCTCAGCCAGGGCATCGGGAAAGAGAATGTGGAGTTTCACGGAGCAGGGTCAAATGTCCGCCCTTTCTTTCATCCAATTTTCGGTTTTCGCCTAGGCAACTACGGTCACTTTCCGAGTGTATAGTATCATTCAGAAGCATATATTATTAACGAATGAAAGTGGTATTATCAACCCAAGTTGCTTTGACACTGTCTGCGCAGCCCCGCCAGATCTGGCTCTAGAGCAGCCAGAACACCAGCCTAAATCCACGACGAATGGACGTAAGAGTAGAACAACAGAAGGGCAAGCAGTTAGATTAGAAGAATCAAAAAAGGATACAAAAAACATACAACAGCCGGGATTCGCTGGTGGTCACCCACCCAACTACTAACCGGCCGGCGTGTGGCTTAAGTATGGCTGAGCGGACGGGAAGCCCTGTTTTCCACACCCGATGGTCGTATGTACCAGATTCTGTAGAAGAGCAGAATATATGGTAATGAATTTCCCACTGGGAGTGTAAATCAGACAGAGTGGCCGAGGTTCAAGTGAGAAAAGTGGTAGGAATTTCGTCTGTTTGTGTTTCAAGATTGAGTCTCGGACAAGCATCGGCAAAGATGAGTGATGATCATTCACAATACATATGGCCGATAGCTACTCGAGTGTCGTAGCCTCTTGAAGGCAGTTTCGAACCATGTACATATTTTTCACGGAACTAAGCTGTGGCATCGTTGACATCGGCCAGTGCACAACTCGAGTCACAGCAAATTATGGAACCCGACCTTCATTCTCACAACCTCAAAGCGAGACCTTGGCCTAGTGCAGCAGTCAAGGAGGAAGCAAGGCAAGGTAGACCATTCGTGATCTTTGGATATCTCTGGTAGAGTCCACTACCAGATGGACATCACCAATCACGCAAGTATTAAATCCCATTTCAGGTGCTCCAAAAGATCGAGCCAATGCAGCTTTTCTCCCGCCCAGAGGATGTTCAGTAGTTCCTTTGCCCGCTTAACATTCCCTATACCGAAGTTAACTTCAAGTTGAGTCAAGGACTGCATAATCAGCCCTCGGTCTATCGTCTCTTCGCACTCGCATCCCGTGATGAAGAGCGGAAAAGTGAGGGCGGAATACTCGCAGTGGTCATCAAGTGGCAGTGACCGGATCCTTCTGAGACAACGCTCTACTGCCTCCTGTTTTGATAATGATACGAAGGAAGTCCAAGCTGAGGATGCTCGTTGCGTGAGCCCCCGCATCATCCTTGCTAGCGTGGAATGGAGATAGATGTATGCAGCGTCGCAGAAACATTCCGCTACCATGCGCAGACGGATGAGGTTCTGTTCTGTTATCCCCTTCGGTATAATGTACGAAGGTAGATATTTTGTCCAATTACGGAGCGACTCGTCGCTGTCCAAAATCAGCATGCGTTCAAACTGATTGCAAGGGGTTAGCACCGACATTGTATGAATTTCTAAGCCCAGGGCAACTGGGTCAGCGCAAAGAAGAGGCAAATCAGCAATCCTTGCACACAGCTTGATAATTCTCTCTGTGTAGCCGACGTATATGTCGAGTCTCGTAATCTCTACATGGTTTATGTTCGACAATGCCGCGGTGATCTGTCTGGGGTTCGTCAATTTGGCCAAGGTTTGGGCGTATACAAAACTAATTGAAAGTCAGCCCGGTCCCCTGTAAGTTTGAGTCAAACTGCGGTCATTCCTTACAGTCCTCGCAAAAAATCAGCCGTGTCTTGACCGAGGGAGGCGAATCCACCGCGAGATAGTAGCAATCGTTCTAATGCATTCAGGTGCACCGCCCACTGCCTCACGCTTCCACGTACTACCTCAAACTTACAAAGAAGGGCAACTGAGAGGAGAGCGTCCTCGGGAAGGTTCTCGGCAGAACGCTCAGTAAGTGCCGTCCGAATCCCTCTCATTGTTTGAATGTAGTAACCTGCTGCAGCAGACTGAGCGCACAAGCTATCATTTGTACGGTTCGCGAGATGTACTGCAGACACTGCACATAGAGCGTTCATGAGAAGGGGAGAGGAATGTGCTCGTGGAATGAGCAATGAACGCAACGGATTCTCGTCATTTTCCAAGTTCGCCATCAGTTTGGACCCTTGTTCCACATGATATTGGAGATAAAGCGACTCTAGGGCAGTCAAGTGACTGATGTATCCAAAAGGCTTGGCGATCACACCAGACTTGTCAGTGTGAGTAGTAGGAATAGGTTCTTCGGTATCGCTTCCGTGGTCAGCGATCCTCCAGCCAACTTCCATGCAGCCGGTTTCATCGGCATCATAGTTCGACATTGATGAACATGATGTATTCAGAGAAATTGAAGGGAACGAGGTCGAACTGGGAGATGAGACAACTTCAGAGTATCCATCTGAGCAAACGGACACAGAATGGGAGCGACTGATTTTGCGTCGCTTTGGTTGTTCAACTTGCTGAAAGACTTCTGCACCTGGATTGAGAGGCTCTGCCCACATCGAGCCATACCCTTCGCAATCGAGCCCTAACCTGGCACAATTCTGGCAGCTAGTTTTAGATATTAGCTAAACTGGTCACAAATATTTGAAAAGAATCTATTATTACCCAGGCTTAGCTTCATCACAGCGCTTGCGGCGCCTCTTGCAGGTCAAACAACCTGACCGAGTCCACTTCCCGCCATCCCTTCTGTATCTCTTTCTCGATGGAGTTGAGCTTTGGCTTTTCAACGAGAACTCGTTATACGTAGTAACCAGTTGAGCCATTTGACCCGTTCGAAGAAGGACGAGACCAACGGATAATAATGCGATCTTGTTCCACTGACTAAATCGATAAGCTGCTGTGACGCTTATCAGATCGGGGTGCGGAGTAACGAGGACCTCGGAGTAATGAACGGTCACATCCACAATTGAATCAGCGGAGTGACAGATTCCTGTATCACCACATGGAGAGCGTTGCAGACATGCTATTGAGCAAAGGAGACATCACACAGACACATTGGGCGTCAATCTGCTGGTCGGAGGAGTTATGGAGAAAGAGAGGAGAAGAGGGCTATCGTGCGCTAGTCCTGATATGGAAGGAGATACGCTGGGTTGTTTCTTATCGATAACCGGCAACTATCTGCATCTCTATCGGCGGCCCCACTCAAAGTGGTAGGTGCTTATCCCAGAATGGCAAGTCCATCCAGATCGTGGAGAAAGATCATATCAATATCGATGTGCAACAGTAGGTATAGGTAAACCGTTTCTTCACATAACTGATCTTATGACTGACAGGAAGAAGATAACATCAGTAGAGGTCAGCTCCGCGAACACTATATAAGCGCGGTCTCGTCTCTCCTTTCTCTCAAGTCCCTTCTTACACGCGCATCTCTGAATTCGAGAGTTCTCAGTACATACCACCACCTGTGTAGTATACGGACCCAACTCTCTGGAATATGCTGGCATCTCAAAGCTCTACTTCGGCCACCTCGGTCAACCTCCATCCCTTTGATCCAATCACCCCAGAAGAGATCCAACTTGCTGTTAGCATTCTTGAAGCTGCCTTTCCTGGTGTGCCTCTTCGGTATAAGCGAATTGATCTGCAAGAGCCCATCAAGAAAGATGTCATTGCATATCTCGAGGCAGAGAGGTTACGGAAGCCTTTACCTCGAAAGCCATCTCGCCTTTTGTTTTCCTACTTTCACCGTTTGGACAGTGGTGTCTTCCACAAGGCCCTGTTAAACGCTGACAGCAAGTCGGTAATCCATATTAAGGAGCTCCCAGCACACGTGCAAGTGAGTAGCTCATTTTCCTTCCCCTTTCCACAATCCGTCTGTTTTGATAGCTAATCACTTCACTATATAGGGACCTATTGATGTGGATGAGGTCACTGAGATTGAGGAGCTCTGCATGCGGCACCCTGCAGTGCTTGCAGAAATCGAGAAACTCAAGCTGCCTCCAGGAATGGCTGTCTGCAATGATCCGTGGATGTATGGCTCGGACAGTCCGAATGAAACAAGACGGCTCTTCCAATGTTTTATGTACATGGTTGAAGTGGACCACCCAGAGAACAACCATTACTCTTTACCATGCAAGTTCTCTCCAGTCTTCGATGCTATCACCCGGGAGCTGGTCCGCATCGATTATCTCCCCGGCGGCGCAGACACAAAAGTAACGGAAACACAACCGTGGAAAACCGTCAAAGCAGTTCAATATGCTCACGATCTTCTTGATGAGCCACTGAGAAAAGACCTTAAACCCTACGTCGTCCAGCAACCGGAGGGGGCATCCTTCTCAGTGGATGGCAACTTTGTGTACTGGCAGAAATGGCGATTCAGGGTCGGCTTCAACAACCGGGAAGGACTGGTGCTCTACAATATCACATACGACAATCGCAATGTCTTCTACCGGCTTTCGGTCTCGGAGATGACGGTTCCCTACGGAGGTGAGCTGAACATGACACAAAGAGTAGGAGCACTTTGCTGATCATCTGGATTGCACCAGATCCACGAGCCCCTTATCACCGGAAACAGGCCTTTGATGTGGGAGATGTTGGCTTTGGTCTCAATGCTAACCAGTTGACGCTTGGATGCGATTGCCTGGGTCACATCAAGTATTTTGATGGTTATCGAACGGATTCGAAAGGTAACCCTGTCCTATTGAAAAACATCATCTGCATGCATGAACAGGACAATGGCCTCCAATACAAACACACCAACTACCGATCCGGCGCTGCGACTGTTGTGCGAAACCGCCAGCTGGTCCTTCAGATGATTTGCACTGTTGCAAATTACGAGTATATCTTTGCATACATCTTTGACCAAGCTGCCAATGTTGAACTTGAGGTCCGAGCCACCGGTATCTTATCGACCGTTCCATTTGATAATGAGAACGGCGAAACAGTCGCTTGGGGCACAAATGTTGGTCCCGGAGTCATGGCTCCTTTCCATCAACATATGTTTTCTCTGCGGATTGATCCGGCAATAGATGGTTTCAAGAATACCGTCTACTATGAGGATAGTGTACCGCTCCCTGAAGATGACAAGAACCCTTACCTTGTGGGCTATACCACTGAGCAGACGGTCATCCGCAAGTCCGGCTCAGCTACCACGGACATTAACCGCCATCGAGTTTTCAAGATCCGCAACGATAACATCATCAACCCTGTGACCTATAAACCGGTGGCATACAAGCTCCAAACAGCACCCAGCCAGATGCTCTTGTTGAGCAAAAACGCAATGGGTTACAGCCGGGCAGAGTTTGCCAGTAAACCCATCTGGGTCACCAAGTACAACAACAACGAGCTGTACGCCGCAGGCGAGTTCACCAACCAGAACAGACGAGCGGAAGGTGTGGAGACCTGGGTACAAAGGAACGACTCGACAGAGAACGAAGATGTAATTCTTTGGCATAGTAGGTTCCCTCGAGCCGTATAGGTCTCATAGCCCGGACTGACAAGTTCGGCAGCGTTCGGTCTCACCCATAATCCCCGCATCGAAGACTTCCCCGTGATGCCTATGGATCGAATCAGCGTTATGCTCAAACCCGATGGTTTCTTCACGAAAAATCCGGCCCTGGATGTGCCCCCATCGACACAGTCATTCAACAAATCCACCCTTCATCCTGAGCCCGCTCCCGCTGTAGCATGCTGCTCCGGTGCTGGCGCTAGCACTAAGGCGAAGCTTTACAAGCGCATTGAATAATTCCGTCGATAATTGGGCTGGTTGTCGGATACCTCGCACCTGAATAGGTTGTTTGGATGGATACCTGTAGCGTTTATTGGGGTCGACATAATTGATTGGCGTCTGATTCAGGATCTTATACTCCCATTCAATACGTCATAGTCTTCCAGCAATTTTGAGAGCTTTCTACCAACAGCAAAGCAGAGATGACAAGAAGGTCGAGAGTATCGTCACGCATCATGACCTCTATTTTTCATTACCATGTGTCTTCTGACATTAGACATACACAGCTCTCTCGCTCGTCCGAGACCGAAAGAGTTATATAGATCGGATCCATCGTACATAGACAATTGCCATTGCAATCATACATCCCTGCCATACCTTGACCGACACCACTTACTCCGACTCATGTTCCCGCCGGTCCTGTATTACTTCTCAGAAAGCCAGCTTCCTCCCTTGTCGCCTTCCCTTTCGCCTTCCTCCTCCCTAACCTGTGCGCATGATTTGATTCACCACATGACATCATGTTCCGTGACGCCAAAATGCACAGGGCGCAATGCGTAAATTTACTCCTTGTTGACGGTAGGAACATGAGCCTTGGGGACAGCGCCGTGGCCCACGTTGTCGATGGCGGCCTGGCGGGCGCCCTTGAGGCCATATTGGGAGTCAATACCCTCAATACGGTGGGTGGAGTTGATGTTCTTGACGAGGGTCAGCTGCCAGCAGGTAGCGCCTCCCTGGCGGGAGGTGATGGTCGAGTAGGCCAGGAAGTACTCCCAGATCTAAGGAACGGAAAGTTCTCGAGTCAGTTGTGCTCAACGTGTACAATGAATTGCGGGGAACATCTGCAGTGAAAGGGACTTACTCTAAACCATCTCTTGCCGTACTTGGCCTCGACCTTCTCGCGATTACCCATCCAGTTGCGGTACCAGCGCCAAAGAGTAGCAGAGTAGTGGACACCAATGGTATCAACGCTCTTGATTTCAAAACCAGCGCCCTCCAGTTTATCGACGACAAATCCAAGAGGAGTGCTGGCGTCGGCTCCGGGGAAGATGTACTTGTTCATGAACAAACCCCAGATGAGATCCTCATACTGCCAGGACTTACGGAGACCGGCGATCTGGAGGAAGAATACACCATCATCATCAAGCATGTCATGGACCTGGGACAAGAAGGAACCGAAGTGGCGGACACCGACGTGCTCTGCCATCTCAAGACAAGTTATCTTGTTGTAACCGCCCTCGACGCGGGGAGAATCACGGTAGTCCATGCAGAGAATCCGGCTCTGAGATTCGGGGATGCCGGCGTTGCGAAGACCCTTGTTACCCCAGGCAGTTTGGTTACGACCGAGAGTGATACCGGTGACGTGTGCGCCATAGTGGACCGAAGCATATTTGGCGAGAGTACCCCAGCCACAACCCAGGTCGAGAACAGTGTCACCGGGCTTAACATTAATCTTCTCACAGACAACAGCTAGCTTGTTATCCTGGAGTTCTTCCAGAGTCTCTTCCTTGTTAATGTCACTAATGATGCCGGAGGTGTAGATCATCCGAGGGCCCAAGAACCAAGCGTAGAAGTCGTCACCACGGTCATAGTGGTCGCGCACCTGTTCCTCGTCTGCAGATCATTGTAGTCAGAAACCATGAACTTCATTCATTTGTGCAGAATAACGAAGGGAAAGCCACTGTACCTTGAGAACGGGAGTGAACCAGCAATTCAGGAATGAAGCCGAAGAGGAAGTGCTTGTAGAGGCCCATAGTGAAGCGGAAGTTGGCCCAGTCGTGTCTGAACTCTAGAGCTTCAAGAGCGTCGCCCTTGAAATCAACCTCTCCATTGAAGTACTTTTCGTAGAAAACCTCCATGGGAATCTTGCTCTTGCCGCGGTAGGTGGCACGGTCATGCTCGCTGTGAAAATGAAGGTAATGCTCGACGGGGCGACCAGCATACTTGGCCTTCTCGTTCTTGCGAGGAGAAATGGAAGAAGCCACGGACCAGAATGCCATCAGGATGGGGACGGTCGTGAAGATCGCAAAGAAGATAGTGGTGTAGAAACCACCACCGACCTGACGAGCCAAGTACCACGGAACAAACAGCAGCAGAGAGAAAAGCAGGATGTTGGAGAAACTATCGCTGCCTGCAGCGTCTGCAGGGACGGGAGCATTTTTGATAGCCGGGTACTGAAAGAGTGAAAGAGAAAGGAGTTAGCCCATTGCCTTTCATCAAGAAGCTTCATAAAGCTCCAAAAGAGCTTCGACGAGACCAGGAAAGATGGTGTCAGCTCAATTGAGCAGCTTGACTTACCGAAGTCGTCCGCACACCACAATCATCTGCAGGGGTAGTGCAAGAAGCAGGAGGGGTTTCGATGTACTCGAAGTCCTCAAGGGACTCGGGGTGAATTTTCGTCATGGCTGGTCAATGTCACAAACCACGACAGATGTTCTGTGGTGATAAGAAGATAAAGGAAAAAAAGGAAGAAGCCACAAGGGCAGGAAAAAGAAGATCAACAACAATTGACGTTGATGGAGAACAGGAGCAGTCGGACTGGTTTATCGGTGGTGAGGAATTGACGCGGCAGCAACAAGCTAAGTGGTCTTTAGGTTCCTAGCAAGTTAGCAAACTTAGCAGCAGTACTATCTAGTACTAGTCGACCCGACGAGCTCGATTCCCTGCTCGAATTGACTATTATTACTCCGTATTAGTACCTGGTATCAACAAATTTAGTGGAGCCACGCGCGGGATGGTTGTGGCCTCTTGAAAGGGGGGCGGTGAGCATACGTATACCAGAAGAGATATGATCTCTAGCAAGAAGAATCGCAGAGCAACAGATAGTAGTTTATTGTACCTCAAATATGAAATTGAAAGTCAATTGCATTGTCATATGCGAGCGAAAGGCGGCAATGATCATGTTGTCTGTACGAAGTGGGATATATTAGTAGTAATACTGTGTAGCACGGCATTTTAAGCTGATCATTTACTCTAGCTTCCACAATGATCCGCAAGACCATAGCTAGGGTTACTGTGTAGATAATACTGAGCATGGTATATAGCGATAATACCACGTCCCTCTCCTGACATTGTTGACTACCATTCAAAGATCAATTCATGTGCTGCACTGTAGGGGTATTATCAAGACCATATCCGAGGATTCCTCGGAAGCCGAGAAATCTGGATCGTCCGTCCCTCAGTCCACCCAAGGTTGCAGCCAGACCCTGAAACACGGTAATCCGCATGAGTGCGTGTCCCAAATCTCCCAATCTCCTTGGCTAATGATTGATTGTTTATGCTTTCATATGATTCATCTCTCACCCCACTAAGTTCCGGGTTTACTACAGAGTAATACCTCCTAAGCTCGTCCGTTACTAAATACTTCACCACAAGTTGGCCGCTTTCATACTGAAGACCCCGAATCATATAGATAGGGATTGTTCTGCAAATATATGAATGATCGAACTGCTATCCCTATAGCTCGGAAAACTATCCCTAAAAAGAGCTAAATCATACAAAATACCCGCTGTGAATCGTGAAGCCTCGTAGTGTTATCGATAAGCAAAAAGCAGAGGTCAAGAACGCCGCTTCCATTCCAGTCGGTTTGCCCTTTGTAACCTTGCCATTCGTGCTGCACGCCGACCATTCCAATCCCTGAAAAGCATAGACGAGTAGAAAAGTGAAAGACTTCCTTAAAATACACCCTGAACCAGGACCCTGGGATACGTTTGGCGTCGTCCGAACTCAAAGCGTGAGCTGGAAATTCTGCGCCTCTTCGTCTTCCCCAAAGGTCGGGAGGTTTCTTTCAGCTTCGGCCGCCAGTCGATCCTCCTCGCTATCAAAACAGCCTGCAGCCTTGCAGCGGTACCACATCTCAGAACCCAGCGGAGGCATCCCATACAATTCGATGTATGTTTCAGGCGACAGGACGGACTTAGACACCGACTTCTCCGGAGTAGTTGACGCCTTTCCATGCAATTTGGAGGACACAATCCGGCCCTTTGAATAGCCCAGGGTTGTCTTGGAGTTGGCAGTGGCCGCAGCGTGACGCGTGGAGGACAGATTGCTCGGCACTCGGGGCCTCTTAGATGTCAAGAGAGATGATGCGACTCTGGGTCTCGGTTTTGACATCGCCGCTGGCTTGGCTCGTGCACCGGAGGGTTCAACTTTGGACAGAGCGGCAACTGCATCGCGAGCACGTACAGTAGAGATATTGCTGATATACTTGGGCTTCGTCGTGGTGAATTTAGCACGTCGTACCTCAAGGCGTCGTTTAGGTCCCTCTTCCACATGAGGCTCTCTGGGAGGGTCCAATTCCGTCTTATCCTCGAATTCAATCTCTTCAAGCTGCTTCAATATCATTTCGTCCACCTCTCTGTCAAACGCAATTGAATCCTCCTGGAATTTGCGCTGTCGTTTGGTAAGACCATCCTCTCCAACTTGGTTGTCTCCGTAAACACTTTCCAATCCCAAGGCTAAATTCTTGGGTTGAAACTGAGGAAACGTGGTGTCGTAAGTAATGTCGTCTGGGATATCCGGGAGTTCTACAAGTATGTTAGACAAAGCAAGCCTCTCCGACTAAAGGCCGTTATGAGGCTGATATGCATCTCACCTTTCGGTTTTGGGGGCATATATTCAATATCGGGCACATCATCCTGAGTCTCTTCATCCTGCACCTCAATCTTGGGCTGGTCAACTAGCGGCGAGAATTTCCTGATCTTTTGGGTAGAGGTTCTCTTGTTCGTCTTCTCAGGCTTGATAGTGCCTGCCGGCGCTGCTGGAGTCTGTAGGCCTCTCGCTTTTGCATTGGTCGTTTTCATGCCGAGAGGTGCACGACTGCGAGGTTCTATTGCCAGTATTTCGTTAGCCTTCTCGATCCTCTCGCTGCGGTCTCTCTCCTGCATACCCAGCGGAGTGACAAAGGCATCCTTGGCGGGTTTTGTGTTCTCCTTTTGCTTGCCAGCAGCCTTTGCTGTTTTCTTTCCAAACGCCAAAGGGTCATTTTCATCGTTCAAAGGCACTTTGAAGGGCGTTTTCGGTGCGCGAGTTCCCGGGGTTCGCGGTTGCAACTGCTTCACGCCATGGTTCAACGGTTTAGCTGCAGCGACAGTCTGGTGAGTATGCACCAGGTTTTCCTGGTCACGAAGAGCCAGCATGGCAATGTATGGTTTTCGATAATACTCATTCAAGTCGGGATGGGCGTGTATGCGTCGTGGTGATCATAAGTCGCTAGCTAAGGTAGTCTAAGGTAAGGCAGTTCTAGATGCAGGACGCATCTAGTTGTTTTTCTTGGCGGTTGCCCGTGGAGACGGGAGGGGCTTTCCTTAGGACGAGTCGGAAGGAACCCCTGGGTATGGTCAGATGGCCTTGGTGCCTGAGGCCTCAAGGACAACATCTGCCTTAGCCCCACTAATGCGCGGGCCCCCCTTGCGCCTCAGGCTGTCAAGCCACAGACCGTCAATACTTAGATAACAGGGGCTAGTCTATTTTTGTCCAGGTGTTTTGTTGGCTGACCGCCAAACGGGTAAGGGAGGCCCTCCACTTCTTAGGCCTTACTATTCCTCTCGTGATCTCCAATTCCCAAACCACATCCCTCCAATTCGTGCCTCCTTGTCCACTTTTCGACCTGGTTTCTCGCTGAGCGAAAGCCTTTCTGCCTTCAACACACTCTACTTTCACTGATACATAGATTTCGTCGTTGCAAATAAGCTAGTTCGTTGCCAAGATGGATAAGATCAAGGAGGTAAGCTTGTCCCCTGATCCCTTTTGGCGGGGTAGCTTGAAAGCTGTCAAGGAACGCAAATGCACCACTTTTCGCCCTTGCTTCATGTATCCTATCTTGCGACAAATCTTCTGGAGTGGAGCATAGGGCGAGAAAATACGATAGTCTGAATAAATGATATTCTAGACGGAAGGGTTGAGACTGACACAGAGATGTTTCTTTAGAGAATGAACACCCTCCGCCTCGAGGCTGATGAGGCCCAGAACAAGGTGGAAGAGCTCAAGTCTAAAGTGAAGACCCTGGAACAAGAGAATCTGGCAAAGGAACAGGAGATCACATCCCTCAACCACCGGAACCAGCTTTTGGAGGGCGAGGTTGAGAAGCTCGAGGCTGCGCTTAAGGAGGCCAAGGAGTCTGCCAACCAGAGCGCTCAGCACGACACTCAGAACGAGGCCCTTCAGAGACGAGTGCAGCTGCTGGAAGAAGAGGCCGAGGAGGCTGACCGGAATCTGCGGGAGACAAACGAGAAGTATGACTTAGCCTAATCCTGCCATATTCACTAGAACGCCGACTGTGCTGACTCTGAGATGCCAGACTTCGCCAAACCGACGTCAAGGCTGGCCATTACGAACGCAAGGTGCAGGCTCTCGAAGCCTCTCGTGATCAGTGGGAGAGCAAGTATGAGGAGATGGCTAAGAAGTATGCTGAGTTGCAGAAGGATCTCCACGACCTTGAGGTCTCTATCAGCAACGTGTAAAGATAATCTCGCACATCGGCGTACACTTCGGGAAGATATTGGATCGAGCCTTTGTTCCAACGGATATCAGATTCATTTCGCAAATCACAGCCTTCCTTACTATTCTCTTTCTCGGCAGGGGCCAATTTAATAGGTTCTCTCTCGCCGTTGTCGTCTCATGTTCGAGATCGGCTCGTCTTTGCAGCTTGGACCCTTTTCCTGTCCTTCACATATATTCATTGTTTGAGGTACATAGAGCATATTTAATGGAAGTGTCACTGTGATATTTTAGATTGCTCGAAGCGTCCTTTCACGAATCTAACTCGGAAATCGCTATTCTCGTTCTCGCCGAGCCTTGGCCTTTCTCGATTTGGCTTGCCGCTGCTTCATAAGAGTAACTTTGCGCTCCTCCTTGCTTTCGTAACGGAACTTCTTTTTCTTCTTTTTTGGCTTGTTGTTCTCCTTCGCTGTCTTCTTCTCAGCTGAATTTGTGGTTGTGGATTTGACATCGGCTTCCGACCTTCGTTTCGTTTGCTCATCCTCATCCTCGTCTGACTTGTCGCCCTCTTCCGCCCTGAGTAAGCCTTCTCTGGAGGCATCCATCTCTTCGACAGTCACGGTAGTATATTTGTCTTCATCGATATATTCGGCTTCGTAGTCCACTGCAGGAGGCTCAGCGAATCCTTCCCATTCATCCTGCTTGTCTACATCCCCATTGCTGGAATTTGATTCTTCGTCGCTGTCGCCGTTTTCTTCCCTCAGCCTTTTGAGTTGCCTCTGATGTTCTTTAAATGCCCGCTCATATTCTGCAGCTCGCTCTTCACGGATCTGGATTGAATCAGGTTAGAATGCTTTTGCTCATCGTCCGGGCCGTAGAACCAATGACTACAAACTTTCTTCCGCTCTAGTCTTTTCTCTTCTTTGGCTCTCTTTTCTGCAAGTTCCTGTGCATGCCGTATCCGCTGTTGTTTTCTCTTTCGAAATCCTGTAAGAAATTCCTGTCGATCGGCAGGGTCGAAATTGATCTCTTCGACTTTGGGAGTCAACTTGCGTTTTTTGGCTTGTGGCCCCATTCTCCTGGGTAGTCTGATCGTTCGTCTTGAGAAATCAATTAGAACCAGAGTAATAATCCGTATTCATTTGATTTCAACCTAATAACAATTTTGATTAATAGAAAAGAGGTAGGTTTAAAAAAATAAAAAATAAAAGCTGCTGGTATTACGATTTGCGGCCGTCAAAACTAAACCTTGTCGGTGGTTGGCTCGACCGCCTTTGAGCTCGTCGGCCAAGCCTCCAGGTTGGCTTGAAGCAACATCATCCTGAGCCTGCATTCTGCTCGCTCCCAATCAGTCAAATCACCACAATGCGTTTAGGTAGACTTACGCTGCTTGCTCTTGGAGCGGCGAGTGCGAATGCATTTCGGGATACATCTCCATTCTTCCTAGCTTCTACGTCCGAGTACGTTGTCCAGGAGCTACTTCACCTTCGGTCACCTTCGGAGTCGCGGACCATACATTTCTGCATCCAGCTAACAAGCTCCTTCTAGAATACTTGCCAGTTCATCAAATATCAAGGTCGCCACCGACGTATTGGAGGATCTTAGTTCACAACTGAGCACCTGTCCATCGGATTACTATGTTATTGCGTCTCAGCCTGGTGTGCACAGCACCGATTTCGCGACCAGCAAGTCCGCGCCCCGCCTGGGCGCAAAGTTGACCCGGAAGGACAAAGCAATTCGGTCCAGTGCGATTGTCAAGGAGGTTGCAGGTGTTTTGGAGGCAAAGCAGATACAAAGTATTATCGAAAAGGAATGCGGGACACAGTCTACTCTGATCGATGCATCTGGTGAGTTTGAGATGCTTGTCAGCTTTAGGGGCCGAAACTGACAAGACTGTATAGCGAGCTCTTATCCTTCCGAGTTCGGGGCGGAACCTCGCATCATCTATGTGGACTTCCCTATGCTCTCGCTGGGATCCGACCGAGCCCAACAACTTTCAGACAACGGTTTGTGGTCGAATGCATCATATCTTGACATTGCATGTTCGTTCTGACGGATGACAAAGATGGCCTCCTTGCCGATATCATTGACCGAATCCCTTCTTCGAAGAAGTATACGCTTCTCTACGTGACATCGCCGAGGGAGTTTGAGGGGTCTGAGGGTGTCGTATATCAAGCCGAGGACAGTTACCAGGACCCTCTCCACATGGAGCTGAAGCGGGACTACTCAGCCCACGGAAGTCAAAGTGCTCCTGCGTCCAACAAGTCTCTTTTCCGAGAGTACCAATACCTTACCCCAGGTACGTCACTGAAGGTTTTCTGCGAAGCTCTTACGTGGTGACTGACCGCGCCTAGGTCTCTTTATGGGCTTCCTTGCAGGCTTCTTCTTCCTGATGATCTTATACGTTGGTATTCGAGCTCTTACGAGTCTTGAAGTTCCCTATGCGGCGTTTGAAAAGGACACCTCCGCCAGCGTGCAGAAGAAACAGCAATGATTATTCGTTGACATTATTGAATTATTATCATTGCAGCGAACATATTATTGGCTATGTTTGTGTCTTATACCATATTTGAACTGACCTCAGTAGCTGCGCAACGTCCAACCGAACTAACCCGGTATGCTGTATCAATGCAACTGGCGTTCATACAATGTTTATTTGTCGCGTCTTTTCTTGGGAGTATCAGAACGGGCAACACTTAAATTGCCTCTCGCAAAGCATGGACGCATATAGCAATGGATTCATCGAATTTGAAGAAGTGAAATAGAAGACAGATAGACTACCCCGTAGGACAGTAGTTCAAGGACTATATATAGGCATCACGTGGGTAAGGTTACTTCGCCTCCCCACCCTCGACTTTGGCGCCTGAGGCAGAAGCCAGCCACGGGGTCAACAGACCAGCGAGGGCGCATTTGATAATTTCACGCCGGTAGTGAGACTAATCCAAAGCCTCATTTCCTTCGAAGTCCTGAGCTGCATTTGTGCGGCCGGCCTTTCTCTTAGTTGCCTTCCATATTTCAGTGTCTTCCCTACAGCCTTCTCCACCCTCAACGAGCGCTGTCGCTTCAGACCACTCGGTACCCCTACGGTCTGCTGGAGAGAACTGCACCTCATTGAAGGGATTGATTGCATTTGTTATAATCGCGTGTGCGACAGTCTGTATCAATGTGCTGAACGAAGCGATTCTTTTTTTGGGATTCATACTCCTCGTCTGAGAGGAGACGTTTACATACTTTCGCTTGAACGACTGCTTATTCCCCCCAACGATGAGGTTCCTAAATGTGGGGTGGGCAAAGCCCCATCAGCCCTCCGTTACATTGCTTCTATTTCTCTTGGTCGTCTTGTTGGCTCAAGTGGCCTCTGCCCAAGCGAATACCAATACGGACGTCGGTGCGACTACTGCGCAAACGACCGATGCCACAACGACCACAGATCCGGCGACTACGAACTCGGGGCAGACCACCGATTCGACATCGACGACCGATGCCACGACTACAGATGCTACAACTACAGATACCTCGACGAGTAGTTCATCCTCAACTACGGAAGCTTCTACAACCACCGATGCAGCGACGACGTCGACAGTCTCTACCACAAACTTAGCGGGCACCGCGACGTCTGCAACTTCTACAGACGGATACCCTGTGGTGACTGTGCCACCGACAGCGGACGCGCCGTACATGCAAAAGTCCAACACGCCCGAAGGGACGGTGTTCATTGCCGTAGGTGCAGCCCTGGGCTTGATCGGGCTCTCGGTGCTGGCATGGCGTGGGCTCGTCGCATGGTCGGTCAACCGATCCGTCCGCCGCGCGGCGTTGATGCACGCCTCGGAAAAGAAAGGAATCCTTCGCTCAAAGAGGAAGAGGTCATCAAGGCATTCTCGCGTGCCACCTGCTGCCATGTCACTCGAAAAGCTTCCCCCGCACCACCGCAACAGCTACAATCCAAGAGCATCCAATATCCCCAGCACTGGTAGCGGTCTCTTCTTCTCGCCCACCGCAGGCGCCGGATTGAATACAACCGGAAACAGAGGATCCAGTTACCTTCCGGCGGGCTACTATGCTGCAGGAAACGCTGCCGCCGCATCAAGTCAGAACATCCCATACTCCACGCCAGAAATGCGACCACACTCGCAGGGCTATGTTCGCACCAAATCCAGTCCGAGCCCTCCTAGGTCGCCGGGTCTATCGCCTAGCGGTCCGCATGACACTCACTACGATGCTCACACCAGGCATTCGTATGTCGCAGGCTCAACCAGCTCGTTGAATCTCGCCTCTCCGACCCATCCTACCCATGGACGAACCCCCAGTGCGTTCCTGGAGGATCTTTTTGAAAGTCATGCCCCTCCATCGGAAAACGGGCATAGATGATTGAGCCTTCAACGCGTGTCGACATATGCATTGCTTTTCTTTCGTTTCTTTCCTTTTTCATCTACTCCTATTCCGGGTTTACAACTTTCGAGCCATACATACAGGATTTCGTTTCACATATACTTAAGTTAACATTCATGCCTCTATTTGAGTTAGCATGGTCATGGTCGTGGCATTCTATCTTGTGTTTGATTCTGACAAAGAGTTGACTGCAGATTGACGGAGTCAAGACGGACAGGGCTGTGGTTGATTATGTACATTCTCCTTTTGCCTTCTCAATGGTTGATACTAGTCTTCTGTTAATGATAATTGTCTATATGCTCGCTGTGTACTATTGCACACCAGTAAAAAGACGCGAAAACGAGGTTCAAAGACCGTGGATGTGGACAACTCCAGAACGCTCTGATGTATGATACAGACCAAAAGGCTTGCGATGTCAGTATTTACAAGCATTAAACCCGCGAAGAAGCGAACATAATTCAAAACGGAGAACGATGAAGCATAAAGTGAAATGCTGGAAGAGCCGGATAGCCATAGGGCTCAAGTAGGCCCAAGTAGACAAAGATTAGAAGACGCCTGCGATGCGTTGGAACAACATACAAGAAGTCGGAAAGGATGAAATCTCCTTTTCGGTCTATCTCGGGACAGCGTCATGTCATCGATACGAAATAACTGTGAAGACCTGCGGACTTTCTTTCAGTCGGCGTCCAATTTGCCGTTGAACTCGCCGAGAAGAATGTCGCCAGTAGCTGGGCCACGGCTGTTCCTGACTGCAGATCCCGAATCAGCATCGAGCGACGACAGAATGGGAGATCATGACTTACTCATTTCCGCTTCTGCTCGGAAAAAGACCCACATCCATCGTCTCGCGACTTCGAAAGCCATGAACAGGAAGATGCCGCACTCCTTCTCGGTAAGCCAGACAAAGCCCGGTAAGAATCGAGAGACCCACGAAAATCGAATAAGTAGGTCAGCAAGAATTGCGGCGTAGTAGAGCCGATCAGAGAAGAACCGATGGCGGCGCAGGCCATAAGGATAGTCCGGATGGGCCCGAGAAGGGGTGAAGAGGGTCAAATCCCAATCCTTGCTTATGTCCCAGTAGAAGGAGTAGACAGAGTTGATGAAAGTGAAGACGACGCTGAGATACGACAATTGTTAGTGGCAATTTCTTCCGCTCTAAGCGTAGACCGTCGGGTTATACATACAGCAGCCGGGAAAGGGTCATTTCGCTGAACCCATAAAACTCCAAAGGATTGTAATTCCTAAGCTTGGCTGCAAGAATGATAACGGGGAATGCGGTGGCATATTTCAAGGCGTTTGCCAGGTGCTGTGTTCCTTTATTTTCCCCTCTTTGAGCAGCCCGACGCTCACGAAGAAATTCAGTTAGACACTGCCGCAGTCGGATCATGCTGGGGACTGCGATAATGATAGGAACCACATAATCGTTTCCACAACTGCGATTCGGTTTAGAGGTGCTCGAAAAATCCGGAGTGAAGAACATGCAGAATGTCACATAAAGGTCCCCCAAGATTCTGGCATAGCTGGTAAGAGCATCTGCCAGCAGTATGTCTCCAAATTTACCATCTTGAGGCTCTGCCAATCCCCCCACACTAATGCGCCGCAAAGTCCTAAGAAACCGACTCCGCCCGGACCGTGACAACCGGTTATTGGGCAGAATGAGTAGGATGAAGAATATGAATAGATACGATTGCGGAATGAAGTCTAACGACTCTACTCGCTCGGCGGAGCCATGGGTAAACACCCAGAAGATAAGGAGGGAGAGCAAGAGAGGGGCCGTCAGAAGGGTAGCGAGCCGGTATGTAGAAGTATGGTGAGGAGGTTGTTGAGAAGTTTGACGGGCGGGATAACGGATGAGAGCCGGTAGGTCCTAGAGAGAGTAAGTATATGACTCCTTACGACATTCTGTGTATTTGAGAGAGAATGGAGAGGGCAACCCACAATGTTCGCCCGAGAGAGATATTGAAGGTTGGCACCCCAACCCCAAAATCCTAAGCTATCGATTAATACCACATATCACGACCGACTCGACATCGAAATACGTACCAGCAACCAGGATTACTGCAACCCGAGAGGGGAAAGGGAGGAAAAGACTGAAGCCGTCCAGTTGCGCATGTTGATCAGGACCCATATTCCATCGAAAAAGCGGCGCCGCGAATCAGCACCTAAATAGGAGATACAACAGGATGAGGTTGTGAAGAGCAAGCCGGATGTGGTGGAGCGGAATAGTCTCCTTTTAACAAGAAAAGGAACAAAGCTAGAATTGAGGCAAAGAGTGACTAGGGGTGAGAACTTTACTGCCAAATATTAATTGTGATGGACTGGACTAGAACTTCATTAATTATTGTCGATAGATGAAGAAGCTCAGGGACGGATTCGGCGGCTCCGCGCGGCTTCTAGTTTCGGAAGCGCTAGTCCTTTGTAGGCTTAGTGCACTATCTACTAGTGGGAAAATCCAAAAATGGAATCTTCTGCCCCACGTGAGCTGGAGATAACGTGATAAGAGTCACGTGTGGATTACCGAGGCATTTCGTCCTCGTCGCCGAGTTGCGGTCTTTCTAGGAGCTCTCCGCTTCATGGGGAAGAGATGAAGCACAATTTCAAGAAAATATCACAATGTTACTTGCCTGATTGATTTCTTACTCGTGGCTATCTCGTTCCTTTGCCTCTTCTCTACACCTTCCATGTCAGCATGGCAGACGACGATCTCAAACTCTCCTTACCTACTCCCATATCATCTCCACCGACTCACAGCTCCTCGGCGCATTTCTACCCTTTGGCAACGTCACCGGATATTATCCGCTCCCATGAAAAGGACGTTTTTCTAACTTCGAGTCTGGTCAATCAAGCACAAGCAATCATCCGTTCTCTCCGCGGCGCACGCTTTGCTCATATCCACTCGGATGCCATCAAACACCTGACCGAAATATTATACTTCTCACTGACAACATTAATTGGCAATCGGACTCTGGGAGAGGAGTATTGTGACCTTGTGCAACTGGAAGATGATACACTTCAGCTTCCTTCGATCTACCGGAGAGCGGGTTACATCCTGAGTAGCATCCTTGTCCCGTGGGCGCTTCAACGGATTCTGCCCGGATTTCGCCAGCGACTACGCGCGAAATTGGAGCGTAGCATCGCCCGGCAACAACTCAAAGCGCAACAGAAGGCAGAAGAATTGAGGTTTACTAAGAAGAATGCTCCGAAGAAGCAGTCTTTCTTCACGGCACTTCGAGTCCAGAAATACATTCTCGAGCATCTCGACTCTATCACATCGCTTTCACCTATCTACGCCCTAAGCATAGCAACTTTTTATTTCACTGGCTCCTACTACCATTTGTCGAAGCGCTTCTGGGGACTGCGCTACGTGTTCACGAAGAAACTCGAGGAAAATGAACAGAGAGTAGGGTATGAGGTCTTGGGAGTTTTGCTTGTCCTTCAGATCGCGGTACAAGGCATTTTGCATATTCGAAAGGTCGCTCTTAGTATGCAAGAAGAGGGAGAGGGTATCGAGACCGAAGTGGCCGGTTCCAAGCCACAAGATGACTCCTTGATCCGCTCCATTCAGAATCCTTACAATCTCCCGCTTCTTCCTGCTTCTGCTGCTCGATATGATCTTTCAGAGGACTCTAATGTCATTCCGTGGATTCCTTCCGGGCAACAGAGCAAGTGCACACTTTGCCTGGAATTGTACAAAGATCCCAGTGTCACAACATGTGGACATGTCTTTTGTTGGACGTGTATTCGCGATTGGGTACGCGAGAAGCCCGAGTGTCCTCTCTGTCGACAAGAGGTAATACTATCTAAGGTTCTACCGCTGAGGGGCTAAATTAATGTACATTCATTATGAGCATATCATTTCGGTGCAGGGTTCCAATTCGTCCCTGTAGCTTCATCAACCCTGGGCATTATGGCTTCTTGAGGAGTCGAGGGCGGTTGACCAGCTTCTGACATATACCCACTGCTAGATTTGTTGTATGATAAACTCAACATTCCGATTCGAAACGAAATCAATGACACTCGCAAGTCACGCTCCTTTTGCGTTTACATAGCTTGCTTGACTTGGTAAAAAGTGGCCGGAAACTGGCAACGCATTTTCTATGATGCAAGAACGCTGAATGCTACACAAGGGTATTTTTCAACGGACTCCAGACTCCAGAATTCACACGGTGCGTGCCGAGGGTGTTATTTTAGGAGCATCGTCCTCGGTCTCAAGACACACTGCCGGCTTGATGACCTGAGGTTCAACCGGTTTGTTGTTTCTCGTTTCAACATCAAGCTCTTCCGCCAAGCGAATCGGCAGATCCAGCTCAGCATGTGCTGGTAGCGGGGGCATCGGAGTCAAGGCCCTGCGCTTGGCGTCCATAGTATTGAAAAGACAAAGACATGCATACGAGTCGGTTGCAGCATCTATAGAGAGACCCATTAATAACCTCATCACAGAAGTAGGTTTGAGAGGTACTCACACTGGACTTGACGGTAGTTTAGTGCAGTCGTCCAATCGCCGCATCGAACGTCATCATCCTTCGCTAGAGGTAGACCGAAGTGCTCTTCGACCTGCTCGCTCAGATTGACAGGTCTTTTGTTGATGAGGGCTGGGTCCGACTGGCAGTACTTGACCAACTTGTACAGATGACTGAGTTCGAAGACCCCACGAACGTTGATACCAAGAAAATTCTTTAGGCGCGTACAGTCCGCCTTAATCGCTACTCCAGCTTTCGTAATATTTGGTGATTCAAGAATCCGCTGTAGAGAAGGGGAAACAAAATCTTCCAGTGTTCTCGCAGGTTTGAACAGCGCAATTTGGAAAAGGGCAATTCGCTCCGCATTTGCAATCTGTATCAACGAGACGTTATTTTGTATACTGGCGGATTTGCTTGACTGCGCTTTCCATTCCATGTCGAAGCCTATTACATCATCATTCAAGAAGTATTTTGCTACCTCCTCAGTCTTTTTAAGGGACTTGCAATAGTGCACAATGATGTCTTTCCCGCTTGGGGCCTTACGCAGCCGGTGGCTCCAGAACTTGGGGCCCGGAGCAATGGTCAAAGTAAGGGACTGTCCCGCGACCAAAGACTTCTCGCTTACTGCTGTCTCAGTCCGCGTTTCATCCCCAGACTTGATGCTCCGGGAGACATCTGCCTGGCTGTACGGCTGGCATTGGTCGGTGTGACCAGAACTACCTTCGTGGTTGGAAGGACCGGCAACCGATTGCAATGCCGGGGCCTTGCTAAAGAAGCCCCTGGAGTGTTGGATGCAGAAGGTCATTTTTTGCCTTCTCAGGCCAAATTTGTCAGGCCGTGTGGAAGGACATCTTCGACTGCCTCCCGCAGTTTCCCTAGCAAGGACTGAAAATGCATGCCTTCGCATGTAGCTTTGACATTTGAGGTCTGGTGTCCCGAGGCTTCTTGGGAAGCATGTTCCACAAACGCGTGTGCGGGATATCATGCTGCACTGTCTGCTGGCAATGTACCTGAATGCTAGGACTAGTCGATCATGGTAGTCCACACGCTGATTATGCGCCGGGGCGAAAGTTACACCAGCCAGCAAAGCCGTGACCCGAGCTCTCGACACGATACTCGAAGCAGTCTGACTTGCTAACTCAGGGATGAGACGAGCGAAGCAACATGACCCTCGTGAGTGATATACGCGGTATCTTGCAAAGAATGGCTGATCATCAGGAAAACCTCTCAGGTCTCGCAGTAGAAATTAATCAGATAGTCATTCTCTTTAAGCCTATATTCAGTGGCAGGCTTTGTATAGATGTATCAGACCTGAGATAAGGTTGAATGAGCGGAGAAGGATCGGCGATAGATGTGATTGGGTTGAAATTCGGAACGGATAAACCTGCTCCCGTGCCCTCCAAGATCGTCTGGGGGAATGCTGCTCAAAGATCCGCTTAAAGCTTCATTTTCTATACGACGCATAACACTTGATACGAAATATTCTCTTTACTATTGAATAGGTGGACTTTTGTGTGTAAGGGCGCAGCTGTGTTGAGAGTGCGCTGGTTCCTGATCATAAAACACTTCGAGCACAATGGCGTCCCAACTCCTTCCCTTGGGTAATCTTCATATCCATGTGATACATAGATTTGTGACTAACAGGTTGGTAGAATTGATTGATAAGTGTGTTGGATCGAGAATCTGGGTTATCATGAAGGGTGACAAAGGTACGTGCCTACAGTTGGCTGCGACGACTATGCACTGACAAAATAAAGAATTCTCCGGCACATTACTTGGATTTGACGACTACGTCAGTAAGTTATCTCGAGTGTCTGTGAGAATCCTAATAGATACTGATTTGTTGCAGATATGGTTCTGGAAGATGTTACTGAATTGTAAGTAAATGCTTCGTTCTTGTCATGCTGGCCTCATACACGCCATCAGCTGTTCCAGGATCCCTCCTGGTTTGTTCAGCGTTTCAATGATGGTGCAAGCGTTAACATAATGTAGCGATTACTCTGGAGCACAGGTCAAGCTTCCTAAGATCCTGCTAAACGGGAACAATGTCTGCATGGTATGGACGCCGAAGTCCCTCTCTTGTCCTCAACTCACAATGCTGACGTTGATTTCCAGTTAATCCCTGGTGGCGAGGGACCAGTTGGCAGCTCCTGATTTTATGATTTCCAGTTTTCTTTGATCAGTATGATGAACACATGGCTTGCAAACGGTTGTCACAATGATATTGCATAGAACTTCACATTAATAGCAAAAGTGTCGCCCTCTGCACAGTCGAAGTCTGACTCATTCTTCACTTGGGTATTCCAATGAGACCTCGCATAGGCATGTTCCCGGAGCTTGAGAAGCGAGGCTGATACGGCTGAAGATCATGAGTACCGGCCTGGGTACAGTCCAGGTCGCAGGAGTCTGAGAGAAACCTGGGGAGGAAAAGAGATAAACTTAACAGGTGGTACCGAAGAAGTAGAACCGATGTGTGACGATATGGAAGTGACGGACACTCCCATCTCCCGAACGTGATTGACTTGGCTTTCTCGGGATGATGCGAGGGGTACAGCTGATGAGGCAGCGGCAAGCTATACAGGCGTGAACTGAGAAATAGAGATAAGTCAATTTCTGACTTGGCAGCACTATGACTGTGAGTCTGGACGATGCAGGGATATGGCGGAAGGCTACAGCTGTCATGCCATCGAATTGAGCTATTTTCGTTAGTTAGTCCAAGAACCACCCTGGAGAAACCATGACCGCGTGAAGCCGTTGACCCTTCAACGAGCGGAGACTCCCCATGATTGACATCGATGAGAACGGGGAACACTAGTCCCAGGTTACGGAAACCTGGGGTAGCCAGCTACGAATTCCCGGCGAAGTAAATCATGATTTCATAGAGTATGGGGTAAAATGTACAGACTTCATGGCTTCAAGGCAGTCCGACGAATAGCACGTCCTCGAATACCCATCATGCCGTCAGTAATGGCTCGCGGATATTTGGGGAAGCTCTATCCGCTGCTTCGATCACCGGTAGTCGGTTGGCGGCGGAATCTCTCTTGGGCTTCGCGCAGTCAAGCGGTGGGATGGAACCATTGGAGTAGTGATCCAGGGTTCCAGTCATTCCAGCCAGTGAGACTCGATGAGCTCGGTTCTCTGCCCCAGATATTTCCCCAGATGACAATGTGGAATCTGTTACATACCAGATATTTCCCCAGATCAAAGAGTGGAATCTGTTACATAACAGGTTCCGCTATTCCCCGCGTTTGCAGAGCGAGACGGGGGCCGAAGCGGCAAGTTGCCAACTCCAAGCATGTGCGGAGACAAAAGAGCGGATTATGAGACGACTTCCACCGTGTCTATTATTCGTACTCCAATCATTGATCTAGAGTAGTTAAGGGGAGGAACAAAAAGAGTCGGAAGCCAGTAATACGCCATCATATGACATTGAAGTCATATCATTGGAGACCGGGAGCCATCATTGCGCGATTTTGGTCGGTCGATCTTGTTTTGGGCGGGTGCCCGTTCCCGGTCGAGTCCCGGTCGTGCGTCTCATCCTGATGATTATTGCGTTCCTACTGCGATTCTACTCATCCTATAGACACGCTGTGTCACTTGATTCAATAATAGAAATTCAATGTTGTGTCGGTATTGCATATCACTACTGGGTATCGAGTATCGACAGCGTTCACAGCCCGTGCAGAAAACCACGACATTTGCGCAACCTTCTTGGCTTCTTCGAAGCCACGAGGATTCTGTGTCTCCTTGAGAACTCTAATGTACTCATCATGAGAGCCATACATATTAATCTCATCACGTGAGATGGTTTCTCATCCTGCCCTGTGAAAGCGAAACGCCCAGAAACTCTGAGACCCTGTTGATGGCGACGGTACGGATAGATAGTAGTCTATCTAGATACTCTGTACATGCAGATTGCTGAGAGACAAACTGAATTTCGGAAATAGGAGGCTCGAGGCGGGGAGCTAACTTTCGTTCCTTTGAAATCTAGAAACGCCCCAAAGGCTAAATGACTGCGCCATCTACACGCGATGTTACGGTAGCCGGTCTTGGTCACCAGTATTGTCTTCGGCTCCGACTGTGTCAGCCACTAAGCTTGGTAGATCCGTCGGTTCCTACTGTGAATTTGCTTGCCACACAAAGAAGTATTTTGCTTTATGATCAAGGCACTGGTAGACAAGGAGAGCTATATAAAGAGGTTGGACCAAAGTAGGGTACTGTAGAGCATCGAATCGAAAGGCAAGAAATGACTTTATCTATCGTATTTGGAGGATACTTGCCGAAACTCAGGAATCCTCGGCTGGGTGAGGAAAAAGTCCCCGCCTGCTTGCGTAGACAGTGTATTAGTACTTGGGCCTCGGTCACCATCCGCCATCATATGCGTGATCAATCGCACAGACAATAAATGAAGTAGACAAATGCTAGTAAGAGACCAAGGAAAATAAACTATCCAATATTCCTCTAATCCTCAACTTTTCAGCGTGCTATCTATCCGTACCTATTCGCTGACAGGGAATAGTGACCTGGGCTGCATACGAAAGATCTGGGCAACAGGCTCTAATTCAAGATGGCCGACGGTTTCCGAAGACCATCGCACGTTACTTTGTAGGTACCAACCGATAGGAAAGTGCCACCGAAAGTATCGCTACTTCTGTAATTCAGACGTCCTGGACCCTAGATCGTACCTGAATCGAATGCGTGGAGCCCTCGCGTTTAGAACTTTGAGCAAGGTAAATGATTCTCGCATCACATTGTCTAACTATGTGCCAGACTGGGCCTACGCTCATGTGCCGGTGACCACGATCGCATGTGCGCCTGCTGCTTCATCGAGCATTCTACTGCGCTTCCGTGCATCTGGAGATCCCCTAGCACGGCTGAGACAGACGAGTAGGAATCTCTCCAGGTTCAGCGCCAGGCTCTAAGTCCTGAGTGGTTATGGTAGCAGCAGTCAGGGATATGGTCAGGGATATGGCGTTCGGAAAGCAAGCAATGATTAGCGAGTTATCAGCCTTCTTCCCTAGACCTTCCAGAAGGAAAGTAGCCACATCACCTGAGCATGCTACTTCGTAGAAACGCCTAAACACGAACATTCCTTATCTGCCTCGGTTTTGGCGGTCAGTACCGGGCATATCAGGATGATGATTCGACCATGGATCTGTAATCTCACTGTCTCAGAGTCTGTTGTAGAAGAATAATAGCCAAGCCCGGACGGAGAAATGAGTGGTTAGAAAGGGCCCGACACTGTTATCTACGGGGCTGGCAATGGAATTTGTGATTGGTCGCTGGGGGATATCGCGTGGAAGGGCTGGTGCACAGACTAAGTCCTAATAAGGCTTAGCGGGTTTCATACATTCGAATTTCGAAGCAACCTTACGAGTCCAACGTCGGCTTGGCCGGTAAGCTCCCCCACCCTCCTTTTCTCCTCCAAGAAGCCATATCGCCCTCATGAATATGGGATCGTGGTTCACAAATCACGAGCGATGTCGCCACCATCCCGGCGAATGGCAGTGCAGAGAATTAAGACGGCCTCTTGTGTTGGCAACCGACGATTCGCCCCGAAGTCGTTCACAATCTACGGATATAAGCGAAGGATAATGAGGTAGTATTCTCTTATCCTTGGCGGTCTGCGGTTTTCTTGGTATGAATGTCGTCTCTGCAAACGGATATCTTGTCATGACTATGGAGTAGTGGTTACAACAGTCCATTACCAATGCCATGATAAGTGTTTTGGTTACAGAGCTGATAGATAGCACCACGCTCTGAGAGTCTGAGCTATCTTTGATTATGCATAGATAAGTATGGAGTCACACTCTGGAGCAAGTTGTGGGTTCGACTCCACAAAATGAAGAAGCAGCTGAAGTCTTGTCGCGATTCGCAGTAGCAGGACTGGGCAGGAGATATGAATATGATACCTGGCGGCCCCATAGGCCATCAGACCCTCTAACCGCAAGCGGTAGTGCGCTACAGCCACTAACTCCAGGTGGAACCCTCCCCCAACAGGGATATCCCGTTAAATCAAGTATCTACAAACTGAACCCAACTTGCTAGGCAGACGACGTTGTATTGCATTGGCACCCTCTTATGTTTAATTAGAGGTTATCCTTTCTTGTGAGCATGGATCATGCAATCATGCTGTTCTCTCTGGCTTTTTGGACTTCTGTGTTCTTCCTCTGGAATCACCAGATTGAAATGGGACTGGTCTACTCTGGATACCATAGAGAGGTGTATACAGATGGCGGATGATAACGGATAGTATTCTAAGTTTCTAGCCAAGACGATAGGATTATTAGGATATTTCAAAAAATGTTTATTATCATTATTATCTGACTAGCTCGACGCAAGACACGGCTGGTCTAGTTTAAGTTGAAATGGCTCGTGGTGTGTAGAAAGGTACTATGTCGAATATTTCCCGCAGTTGTCAGTTGAGTGAGTTCTCCGAATTATCAAGGATTTATGGCAAAAATCGATGGTCATGATAAATAATAATAATAATAATAATCAAATTCATAAATAATAAACTATCAAAGCAAAAGTCTAATCGTACCTAGTCTACCCCAGGCCCGGCCAATCTCACCCTTTTTAACTTCCCCCGGCCTAGGGACCCAGACGCCAACACCAAAGCGTGCGCTGTCGGCCAGTAAGCCCAACCACGGAAATTCTGACTCTTGGGATCTGTCTATCTGTGTGGCGCTTGGAGGGGACCTTTCCTTTGCTGTAAAAGCGTTCTTCGTGTATTGACACTAAAGAGGCAAAATGATTTATTGTCTCTAAGACTAGTCCACCTAACCCAGTGAGAGTGTGATCATCCCATAGACAGGCCTCTTTTCCAATTATTTATACCGACCCGTCTGCCTCTCCCCCCGTCATTCACTCAGTCTGACTGCATTGGACCTTAGACGTCTCCCACTTTAGTTCCTCTTCCCTGGTACTCTGGGTTAAGTACACACAGGCACCCATCTCCTCACCTCACTTCTCTACACTCGTCCCACACCTTCATGTCACATTTATCTTCACTTCATTAACGACTACACAATCATGGAGAAAGATTCTATTGAACCCAAGGCGGAGCCTATGGTGTCCGACCCTCCCCCAATCTACGGTGAAACAGAGACTACCAAAGGAAGCTTTGGTAGTCGGATATGGGACAGCTTCAAGAGGGACCCTAACGCGCATGTTACGGCGCACTCCACTGGATCAGATGGCAAGACCTTCGATCTCGAAGAGGCTGCGCAGAAGACCGCAAACTCCCCTCTGAAACGCAGTCTGAAGAACCGTCATCTGCAGATGATTGCCATTGGTGGTTCCATTGGTATGGACTGACACTCCAAGTCCCCGCACATTGCTTTGATTTTTATGATCGTTCTGCTAACCTAGTCTTTTCACACAGGTACGGGCCTTTTCGTCGGTTCTGGAAAGGTTTTGGCCACTGGTGGTCCGGCGTCTGTGCTGATCGCTTATGCTTTGATCGGTGCCATGCTTTACTGCACTGTGCATGCGCTTGGTGAAATGGCTGTGCTGTTTCCTGTCGCTGGTTCTTTCGCGCACTACTCAACCCGGTTTATCGATCCTGCTTGGGGTTTCGCTATGGGCTGGAACTATGCTCTCCAATGGCTGATCGTCTTTCCCCTGGAAATTGTCGCTGCGTCTATCACAGTTGATTACTGGGAGTCGAACATCTCAAATGCCGCTTGGGTCGCCATATTTTGGGTCGTCATCGTGGCAATCAACTTGTTCGGTGTCAAGGGTTATGGTGAAGCCGAGTTTGTCTTCTCGCTTGTCAAGGTCATTGCGGTTATTGGTTTCATGTGAGTAATCCCGCAACATCCCTGTTGAGCTGCGCGCAACGTGACTAAACAAAAATAAGTATACTTGGTATCATTCTGAACTGCGGTGGAGGCCCCAAGGGTGGCTACATCGGTGGAAGGTACTGGCAGGATCCGGGCGCCTTCAACAATGGTTTCAAAGGCCTCTGCAGTGTCTTCGTCAATGCTGCGTTTGCGTTCGCTGGTACTGAGTTGGTCGGTCTTGCTGCGGCTGAGACTGCGAACCCTCGCAAGTCCCTTCCCACTGCCGTCAAGCAGGTTTTCTGGCGTATCTGCCTGTTTTACATTGTGTCGCTCACTCTGGTTGGCCTTCTCGTTCCGTACGACAACCCGCAGCTCCTGGACGGCGTGGCAAGCTCGGATGCCAAAGCCTCCCCGTTCGTCATTTCGATCAAGAATGCCGGAATCGCCGGTCTCGACTCCGTTATGAACGTCGTCATCATGATTGCTGTCTTGTCCGTTGGTAACTCCTCGGTTTACGGATCCTCACGTACCCTCGCGGCTCTGGCCGAGCAAAGACAGGCACCTCAAATCTTCGCATACATCGATCGCAAGGGTCGTCCTCTTTTTGCCATTATCGTTGCATCGGCCTTTGGCTTGCTAGGATTCCTCGCTGCATCTTCCAAGCAGGGTGATGCATTCTCCTGGATGATGGCAATCTCAGGTCTGTCGTCCATCTTCACCTGGGGCTCTGTTTGTTTCGCCCACATTCGCTTCCGCCATGGCTGGAAGGTTCAGGGCCACAGCTTAAACGAGCTCGCTTTCACTTCTCAGGCGGGTTATATCGGCTCCTGGATTGGGTTCCTCTTCAATTGTCTTGTGCTGGTCGCCCAGTTCTGGGTCGGCTTTGCGCCTATCGGGTACAAAGAAATGACTGACGGCGAGCTGGTTGAGAGCTGGTTTGGTGTCTACCTCGCCGCGCCTGTTGTCCTCCTTTTCTACTTCCCTTATAAGTTCTGGTACAAGACCTCCTTCGTGCGTTCTAAAGACATGGACTTGCACACTGGTCGTCGGGAGCTGGACATCCAGCATCTTATTGAGGAGGAACGTGCTGAGCAGGCAGCTTGGCCTGTATGGAAGAAGGTCTATAAGTTCTTCTGCTAGAGACGATGAGTAGTTCATAGAAGCTCTCTTCTCTGAGACACGTGTGACGTTCCTGCGCTGTTTCCATTTCTCATTTCTGCTTCTGTACATTCATGATGTCACTCTATGTCGGCTTTGACAGCCTCAATTCATGACTGCATATCGGGAATTTGAGTCTGATATCGCAGATTAATCCACTCATCAAGGAATCATTACCTTTGCGCAAATCTAGATGTTGTGTTCGATCCGTATCACGGCCAGCAGTATTACAGCCCTACCGGCCCATTGCTGGGCAGGCTAATGTGTCTGCCTAAGGCAATACAGCCTCGTAATGGTTTTACTGAGAAGAAACCGCTAAGGTTGTTGGCTATTACCACGTACTGTAAAATCTGTATCATATCAGCCACAAGTGTTCTGCCACCGTGTTCCTGGTCGTAATCTTTCGACTCCCCAAGACAACCTAAGCAACCCAAAAATAGAGACTCCAGGTACGGTTCGGAGGTTGGAGGGAAAAACAACGTGGAGGCTGGAGCCCGAACCACGTAATTTTACCGTAGCTTAATTACATGACGGCACTCCAAACGACCAACCCAGAACGGGACTCTTTTCAGGAACTCAGCCAGCAAGTCAAACTTATTAATCTGTATTGTTGTCCACTCCATGTTGCTGTTATCGTCGCTTTCAAAGGACCGATTGTACAATTGAACTTCCTTTAACTTGAATTCCGTTGTCAACGTTCTTTCTCCCTTTCGCCTGTCGCTTACTCCTGCTAAACGCCCGCTTTGGTCGATCTTTAGACGCCCTCATAGATTGTCCCCAAGCTCATGCCTGCTCGCAACCGATTTGCTCTACCCTGGGATTTGCAAGTGCGATAAAGGAAGCTGTTGAACGAGGCTGGTCACTCATTCCTCATTTCGATCCGGATTGATCGCTTCTCCTTCCAAAGCAGTCTAGAGAGTATCTCGGGCGTGGTTGTGTGACGTTTCGGGCACGACACAAGTCATTCCTTCCTTCGGCCTTCCGTCTACGTCGAGATATCACGCGCGGCAGTCGCTCGAATCTCGGTTGAGATTTTTTCAACAAGATTTCAGGGCGAGTGGTGCAGTGAGCACCTCGGAAACGAAAAATGCCTGGTTTCGCGGATTCATTCTGGACACCGGACTACGCTACCGGTCTCGGAGTGCTGTACGGGAAACTCCAACAGGGCGTCGTCGAGAACAGGCAGATTCTCACCATTGCGAGCTTGCGAGCGGATGCGGAGGAGCAGTATGCTCTCAAGCTAGGGGATATCGCGCCCAACGTGGATCGCATGACGACAGGGTTCGCGAAAGATGACGGGGCTAGCGTGAGGAAGGTAGGTTGTCTTTCGTCCTTGCGAGGGAGGCTCACTTGCTAATCGTACGCATTCTCAGGCGTATGAAGGTGTTCGCTCGGAAATGATCGAGGCCTCCAGAAACCATCAGAAGATTGCGTCGAACATCCGTGAACTTGTCGTTTCCCCCTTCAGACGCTGGTGCGACCAGCATGAGGCTCGAATTCAGAATTCCCATGACGATCTTCAGGCCCGGATTAAGGAGCATACCAAGCAGGTGGAACTTACGAAGAAGCTACGGAGCCACTACTTCAACAAGTGCCGGGTGCTAGAGGATCTGGAAGAAGAAAACAAGTTGGCTTTCCAGGGCCCTGAGACCAGTCCCAAGATCAAGGCGACCCCCAAGATAGTTCTGCCGGAAGAACAATCAGAGGAAGAGGAGCCGATCGAGCTGGGAGATCGAGTCTACACCCCTGAGGACCTCAAGAAGCTCCTGATACACATGCTTGATAATATCAAGATTGGGGAGGTCAAAGTGCCTATCATTGGGACTTACCAGAATACTTCCAACGGTGCTGATATCGTGGAGTATATTCAAAAGTACATGAATGGGACCAGCATCAGCTATGCCGAGAGAATCGGGCAGGATCTTGTCGATAATGGTTTGCTCCGCCTGGTGGGCAATATTGGCAACACTTTCGCCAACAGCTCGAAGATGAACTATCAATGGCGCCCGAAAGTGTTCCAAATCACTGGAATCCCTGAGAAAAAGAAGCCTTTGATGCGCGTGACCTCAATTGCGTCTAGCGAGGACGGCAGTGAATCGCCGATTGCTTCCGTATCGGAGATGATCGCGGGCTGGAATCCTCTCAACAACCCGCACCCGAACGAGACTCCAGCTGATAAGCTCCGAAGGGAGGCGCGCGAAGCTGATGAGCGGTACAGAGCCGCTGTGCGGAAGCTGGATCAGATCAGATGTAAGCTTGAAGAAGAAATTGTGGAGAATCTCCGCTTCATGGAGCAGTGTGAGCTGGATCGTCTCAAAGCGATCAAGGCGGTCGTTCTCGACTTCTCGGGTGCCATCAGCAACGTCATTCCAAACCTGCAAAGCACGGTGGATCACATGATGCTCTATCAAGAGACGATTCAGCCGCTGGGAGATTTGCGATACCTGCTGGAAAATTATCGTACGGGCGGTTTTGTGCCTAGGGTCCAAGCCTATGAAAATTATTACGGATCAGTCGAAGGTATGGTTGCATCCTGATAAGCTTATGCCGTGTACATTACGGTTTCTGACTTTTGCAGAACAAAACTTCGGTGTCGATATCGAGGCTAGAGCTCGAGCTGATCGGAAGCGAGTTCCAATCCTTGTGACGACTCTACTGACGTACTTGGACAATCGTAAGTTGACGATATCCTTTTGCCTACCTAAGTGCATTTGAACTGACCGATGTTCTCAGACTATCCCGAACTTGAAGGTGATGAGGCACGCCGTGCTATCTGGCTATATGACGTCCCTTTGGCCGCAACGCATCACCTTCGCAATGCATTGAATAACAGCAAAGCGGATTACCACGAAATCCTACAGAAATACGAGATACCCATTGTAGCGAGCGTGTTGAAATTGTACCTTCTTGAGCTACCAGGTTCGTATCAAGAATGTGGGGTTGTTCTAGTTCATTGAGCTAATTTCTTACTAGATTCCCTTGTTTCTTCGCAAGTATATGAGATTGTCAAGACTATCTATTCAACTACCGCTCATGAGACGACGGAAGACGGACGGATCAAAGTCCTGCAAAGCACCCTTGGTCAGCTTCGTCTCAACAACATCGCTACGCTTGACGCCATCATGACCCATTTCACGCGACTTATAGACTTAACATCTGCCGACGAGGCATACATCTCCGGATTGGCGCAAACACTGGCTCCTTGCATCCTCCGTCCTCGTCTTGAGAACAGCCTTACGATGAATGAACGTCATAACTACCGTCTCGTTCGAGACCTCTTCGCCCACAAGGACGCTATCTTCGGCGAGCTGAAGCGTCAATCGAGCGTACTTGGATTAAGCTCAACATCAAATCGCCCACGTGCCATTAGCACAGATGAGAGCAACCGCCGTGCTGCAATGGAGGCAAGAAACCGTGCTATCGTAGACCGCAGTCGTGCCAATAGCCCAGCTCCTCCACGCAAGCATCGCCGAGACCGCTCCAGTGGTGCTTCGGAGACTGGACGGTTTCCAATCCACGTCACCAGCCCGACCGAAAGGAGAGCAACCACAAGGAGCAGCTTGGATGTCCCGCCCAAAGCTGAATCTCCCACACCGGCAGAGCAATTCACAAACGTGAACATTCAGACCAACGATAGCGCCATAAATGGCACATCGAGAGATTCTGTAGCCTCTGCTGCCGCCAGCGAGAATGCCTCCGCGGAATCATCTAGTCTTCCGCCTGCAGCTGACTCCGACGGCTCCCCGACTCCTACTCCTACCCCCGGCTATGTGACGGCCGCAGGCGAGCCGGAAAAGCGCAGCTCTATTCCGCGCTCTGGTGCCATGTTCAACCGCAAGCCCGGCCTCGGCAACCGATCCAGCTTCCCTACCGTTGCAAGCGCGGAATCAGAACCGGGCAGCAAGCGGAATAGCCTTGCTGAAAGCGAACCCAAGGGTGTGACCTTGGAGGATAAGCCCATGGATGATTAGACGTTCAGGACATCGATGTCTTCATGCTGTCAACGCTGTCATGATCAGATTGGAGCGAAGCTTGAGTTTACCGTGCTAGATCATATGAACATCACCGCTCGAGCTTTGGGCAGGTCTTGTTAGTCGAGCTGGTGATGCCGTTGCTTTCTGATTCTCTGTTTCCTTTCCCACGTTCCCTGTATTCGTGCACACAGTCCTTTTTCCCCTTAAGACATACCCATTTCATGTATCTTTATCATGTCGATCCAGATTCTCTTCTGTGGTCATTCTTTTGTTCTTTCCCTTGAAAATGCTTGTCAAAGTCGTGTTGAACCTATCAAGAGCGATTGTGAGTCTTGTTATATACTATTTTTCCTTTTCATCAAGGCATGCTCTATTCGTAGAAGTCCGCGGAGTGTCAGCTTGTAAAATCATGATTTTGATCGACTCTTTCGTAATCATATTGGTGTCTAATACAGAAGCGCTAAGCCCAAAGTCCTTATGCTTGTTTTCGATCCAACCAACAATTCAAAACAAAACGCCCATACAGAATGCTAATAATCCAACGCTCAAAAATTTCGAACATAGCACATGTCTTTCAGTGCCTCTGGCTCTGGAGGTGATCGGATTACAGACCTTCACCCATGAGTAGCTTTCTGAGTATGCCTTCTCCCGGGCCAGCAATCTGGCTCTCGATTTCCTTCTGTGAAACAAAGCAAACAAGGCCCTGCTCGTCCATTCCTTTTCTTGGAGTCATCGGCCCACAACCCGACTTTGAGGGAGTGCGTCTGATATCGGAGCCGCCAGAAACTGTTCCACCTCGACCTCGGCCCTGGAATTCGCCGACGAGGCCTAAAGTCTCCAAATTACCGATGACATCCTTGAATTCAGTAGCCGTCAGGGGATGGAGGATATTGTCTTTCCGACAAAGTGTGCAATAAGTATCGAAGACCTGTTTAATAGTAGGGGCCGACATCTTGGTTTTGGACGGTGTACCAGGAATATCACTCTCGCGCCGTTTCCGGTCCAAAGCGAGGAGAGAGCAGATAGCCGCTTTTTGCTGTAGATTGAGCGCCTGAAGCCTTTGGACGGTTCCTTGCCCAAAGGCAGATGAAGTAATGCGAGCTATATGTCCGATGCTCGCGCGTGGTGCGGTAAGTATAGTATATGTCATGGTAGGGTTGTGCTTGGATACCGAAGTTCTGGCCGGGGATGAGAGGTTGTTATTTTCAACCAGGATGGTTTTGGAAGGGCTATCAACACCCGAGTTCTGCTTTTCCAGCTTTTGTAGCGTCTCTTGTTCAATAAGATCAATGGCACATTTGACAAGTTCGAACGCTTTTCGCAGGTCGCCTGTCTGGGATGCAACTTTCTTTGCGCACAGCTGTATAGCTGCAGCCTGGACAAAAGGTACAAAATTCGGTTCCACATTCTGATCAGGAGGAAGCAAAGACCGGAGGCGGTTTGTGATTACGTTCGCGATTTGGCTAGCATTGTAAGGTAAGAAAGGTAGCAGACAAGGCTTCAAGTTCTTCGCCTTGAGTTGTGGCAATGAGCGATCAGTCAGATCAAGCGCATTGGCGATTCCGATGAGTAAGAGACGCGATTTGTTGTTCATAGACCATTCAAATAAGGACTGTAGAACTCCAGCATCCGCTGTGAGGAGGTGGTCGATCTCATCCAACGTGACCAAGAACAGACCATCATGTTTTCTGTCAGGAAGGAACATCGCTTTTAGCCTATCGGCATCGCTCTTCCTGAAAACCTGACCGTCGTCACCGAGATCCTCAATGAGCTTCGAGTATACGTCTCGGGGTCCCCGCATACTGGCGCAATTGATATGCGCAACCTGAACAGTGTCGAGTTCCAGCCCGTTGCATACCTCTCGGACCATAGCACTTTTGCCGGTACCCGGGGGCCCGCTGACATACAGACAACCGCCCTTCCTTGAGGTAACGCTTTCCTGGATAAATGAGGTCAACTTTTCGCGCTCAGCGTCCCGTCCAACCAATCGACCAAAAGTTGCTCCTCGCGCAAATAGCTGCCTAGCAGCCGTATAAATAGTTTGCGAAGATGTTGGGCTCGATGTCTGGCGAGGGGTGCGCGGAGTCATGGACTTGCCCCCAACCTGCACTCTGTGCTTCGGGGTGACTGGGGGCGATTGGAGGGCGTCTCGGAATCTGGACTTTGACGGGGTCTTGAACTCGATAGATTTCGCATTTTCATCTGCTGTTGTCAGCACGAACTCATCATAAATCCGCTTTATAAGCCTACCATTGACCACTTCTGAAGTCCGAGGTACGGAACTGATTTTCGAGGGAGAGGCGGTCTTAGTGACGCGTACAACATCCTTGGTCTTGTCGGTCTCAACAAGCGTGATCTTGATGCTAGAGTCATTTTCTTGGTCCGAGTAAGTGGTATTTCTTGTCCGTGATCGAAGTTGGCGCGTTGACGATGCAGAAGGCTCGTCGACTTCCTGGAGGATGCGAGGTGGCTGCGTACGGCGCCTGCTGGAACTACGCACCGGCAATGCTGATGCTGATATCAAGCTGTCAGTAAATGAATTTGAATTTTCAGAGAAGGCACCGCAAACAGGGTGGCTTTCTGCCTATCGTACCTTCTGTCTCAATGGCACCTCGTTGGCGCTTGCCTAGCACCGAGACGGCCATGACAGGTGCACTCGATCTTGTATTTTCGGAAAGAGCTGGATTGAAAGAGAGTTGATGAAGCAAGTGCAAGGGCCCTCCAATAGATATACGCTTGTCATGTGCCTGCAACTATGTATTCAAATTCCACAGCGCCTTTGAAGGGTTGGCGACGGGAGCTTCATCCAGAAGAGGCATGATTGCTTTTCTACGCGACACCTTTCACGCGTCTGCTACCGACGCGTCGCGCGTCTAAGCGCCCATGAAAAGGCATATTGGCCGAGTCTCACGTGAAACATGTCAGACGCGGCAACTTGGCCGGAAATTAAGGTATGACCAATTAATACCGACTTTACACTGTGAACGGTAAGGTACGTAACCAAAGAATGGTATCTTACGCCAACGGAGAATCAGATCGTCCGCGGCCACGGGCAAGTGCGTCACTGTCCAGTGGATGATCGAAGACGGGGAAGTACTCAACGCTGAAGAAGAGGTATCATTCCTTCCGAACTCGTTCTTGTCACATCAGCGCCTCTTTCTCCCTTTCAAGTACTCTTCACTGAACAGAGTCAACTGCATATATTCATTTTCTCTTCAGTAATTCCAAAAGACGCCGTCGCATTTCCGAGCCGTGCTCGCCATTGATCTCGAAGTCTACGGTTTGCAACTGTTTGCATCACTTTGCCTTTCAACGGAGGATCATCGCCCATTGTCCTGCACCGGAGCCTGAAATCACTCACATCGCCCTTCTTCCATCCCTTGCCTCTATATCTTCAGTTCCACTCTTCCATCATGGAAAGCGACGTGGTTGCTCAGTTCACAGAGATCACCGGCTCGAACCCTTCGCTGGCGACTCAGTATTTGCAGCTGGCCGACTTCAATATTGAGCAGGCCATGCAACTCTATTTTGAGAATGGTGGTGCGCCTTTGACTGAGGAGCCGGTTTCATCAGCCACAGGACCTAGACCTTCGCGCCCTGCTGGATACGAGGATAATTCCGGTATCGTACACATCGATTCCGATGATGATGTTGCCATCGACGAAGCACGTTCTGCGCCTCGAGCACAGCAGCCACAAGCTGTGGCCTTCGAGGATGATGAAGCTATGGCCCGTCGTTTACAAGAAGAAATGTACCGTGACGGAAGGGATACTTCTGATGGTGTGAGAGCTCCTATCGCCCGCACGACGGAAACGCTGGTAGGGCCGGAGGTGGACTTTGACGAGGGTGACATGCATGCGAGCATTCTGGGCCAGTTGCGTGCGCGCCAGCAAAGAAGCGGTTAGTTCTCCAACAAATCCTCATTTGTTCCTACCGCCACTGTCTTCGGCAGCTGTCTAATTTGTTATCTGCACTTTAGGTCGACCTGGTATATTCAATCAAAGGGACACGGCAGAAATTTGGGCAGGTGGTGATGAGAACTCGCATCGCGAAAGACTTGCAGCGGCTACAGGCGGAGCATCTGAGGCTTCTAGCAAACAAAACATGCTAGCAGAGATGTACCGGCCCCCATTTGATATCATGTCGCGGTTGCCTTGGGATCTCGCACGGCAGGAGGGTCGTGAAAATGAGAAGTGGTTGCTCGTCAACATACAGGACCAGTCCATATTCGACTGTCAAGTATTGAACAGAGACTTGTGGAAAGATCCCGGCGTCAAGGAAACCGTCAAAGAACATTTCATTTTTTTGCAGTATTCCAAGGATGATTCACGTGCGACGCCTTATCTGCAATACTATTTCCAAGGAAGCGATGTCTCTGAGAACTATCCCCACATAGCCATCGTTGATCCCCGGACAGGCGAGCAAATGAAAGTTTGGTCCGGGCCACCTGTGCTCAAGCCTGCGGAATTTCTCATGCAGCTTCACGAATTCCTTGACCGTTACAGTCTCAAGCATAACGTGCGAAATCCAGTGGCGAAGCGGAAACCGGAAAAGAAGGAGAAGAGCATCGACACGATGACCGAGGAAGAAATGCTGGAGATGGCCATGAGGAACAGCTTGGGAGACGGGGTAACACAGACTCCCAGAGTGGTGGATCCGGACGATTTGACCCGCAGTACTGAAGAAGTCAAAGGCAAAGGCAAAGCCGCTGTTACTGAAGATGTCAGTATGGATGAGGACGATCTAGCTGAGGAGGCACAGGAAGAACCAGCGTCACTGTTCTCATCCATTTCGGACAGCCGGCCACATACTGAGCCACCAGCCGATCCTGCCTCTACTACGCGCATTCAATTTCGCCATCCGTCTGGGAGGGTCATTCGTCGCTTTGCTCTGGCTGATCCCGTCAGAAGGATTTACGAATGGCTCAAAGCTGATCCCCCCTTGCCGGAAAAGGCAGGCGTTGAGTTTGAACTCAATTCAATGGGCCGCAATCTAATCGACTCACTCGACTCAAGCATTGAGGACGCAGGCCTCAAGAACGGAACTGTCATGATAGGATATCTTGAAGACCTATAGACGCGAAAATCGATTCATCACATAGCACAACTCTCAATTTAGAGGCTTTGCGACGGGGTTTGGCCATTTGAGCAGGTCATGGAAATAGTGGGCCTTTTCTATTCTATTGCTTGCTTCTACAATGGCATATTACAAACATATCATCTCTTCATCCTGACTGGATTTGTCCTTCTGCTATGATCATGATCTTACCTCAACACATGCTGCATGTTCCCTTAACAAGGTTTACCGACCTTACCTACTCAAGGACAGCGACATGCGGCTTTGACGACTGTATGATTAATGTTGAGGTCACAATAGATGTGCGATCCATCCTCTTGATGGGAATGAAACTTGCTCTTAGGCATTCTGTCTTGTAGTCTGAGCTACCTTATCCATTCACCTTTGTATGATCGTTATCGGAAATGAATGAGTTCACCGCCTAACCAATCTGTCCAAGACCACTGCGGAGATAGAACTTACCGCCTGGCAAAATCAACCCCGCGCTGCCCCAATCAACGCACTGTTTCTCTGTTGTTGTTGTCTTGTTGATGTCGCCAGCGACGCAAGGGAAACCCACATTCACTTAACCCGAACTAAGACATCTTCAGAGTCTGGCTCATCTTCTCTGTCCTATGTGATATCTGGAATCTAGGACTAGTTGGAAGCAAGGATTAAAGGCAGTCAACCTTTACCAGCGCCTGTCTAGCCCCTCGAAGCACACAGCTGGTCAGAAACGGCAGAAGGGACAAGGGATCTCATTGCTGGTCAAGACAATCCACAGTGTAGTAATGCGCTCTGGCTTGATGGGGACAACCATCGTACTAACCTCGACTAACAGTGAAATTCCTTTGATTGATATCGACAATTCCTCCAATGTCACGCCTGATCCCTTCGATTCGCAAATCACGCACCTAGCCTGTTCGAGGCGATTGGTATGTAATTGACCCTGGGTGAATAATGTATCTTCCCAGGCTTCCCGTGGTGAAAGAGCCCTTGATACAGGCACTTATTATTTCATTGCGCTCGATTCTCGAATTCGTTCGGCCCGCGACTGATCAACACCTGTCTTGTGAACGAGCTGATCGTTGGTCGTCTGCTATAGGGCCTCTCCAAGAGCTTATATTCCCCTTGTGATTGGCTGCTCATAGTTCTGCGAAAATGGAAGGCATGGTAGATCCTGAGTCCATTTACATGAGGCAAAACTGCATTGGTGCGTACCAGTCCCCAGTCTTTTTGACTTCATCGATCGAGCCGACTTTGCCAACGTTAATGTGGTCGTAGGTGGTGGGAGCTTTGGACGAGTTTACAAAGGGTATGCTGCCGCGCCCCTTTTCGCACCTGTTCATTCCGAAGTTGCTGACTAGGTTCGTCTCCTTGCAATCAAGCGTCGATAAACGTACCGGCAACTCTGTCGCTATCAAAATCATCGACGTCGAAAATGCTGAAGACGAAGTCGAAGATATTATCCAGGAAATCGCCATCTTGTCCGAACTCGACTCTCAATATGTCACGAAGTATCATGGCTCTTTTCTCAAGGGCTCTCATCTGTGGATTGTCATGGAATTCTGTTCGGGGGGTAGTTGCTGCGATCTTCTTCGCCCGGGCCCAATCCCGGAGGACTATATCATGATCATCATGCGGGAGTTGCTTCGTGGCCTGGATTATCTGCATAGTGATAAGAAACTGCATCGCGACGTAAAAGGTACATTGCGACCTTCGTTTGAAACTCAATTTGGAAGCTGACAATTGGACAGCTGCAAATATCCTTCTCACTTCCAGCGGCCAGGTGAAACTCGCGGATTTTGGTGTTTCTAGCCAGCTCTCAGCAACTATGACAAAGAAGAACACCTTCGTCGGGACCCCCTTCTGGATGGCCCCAGAGGTCATCAAACAGTCGGGGTATGATTATAAAGCTGACATCTGGTCTCTGGGGATCACAGCCATAGAGCTGGCGCAGGGAGAACCACCTTACTCCGACATCCATCCAATGAAGGTCTTGTTCTTGATTCCTAAGAATCCTCCTCCCACGCTTCAGGGACCCTTCAGCAAAACGTTCAAGAACTTTGTCGAGCTCTGTTTGCGTCGTGACCCCAGGGAAAGGCCATCGGCCAAGGAGTTGCTCGAGCACCCATTTGTCAAGAGAGCAAGGCGAACAACTTATCTGACGGAATTGATCGAGCGCTATGAAGGATGGCAGATACGTAATGGCGTCCAAAATGGCGGTGCTGATGAGGACTGCATACAAGATCTCCCGTCGGATGACAAAGATCGCGAACATGAAGAAGACCTCTGGGACTTTGGCACTGTGCGCCCTGTAGGCCGCACAACAGCTCGAAACCCGATGAAGGAGGCAGATACAAACACGAGGAACCACAATACCACGGGCTGGAATTTCCAAGATAAGCCTCACGAGGAGGCCGTGAAATCAAGCCGTCCTCAACCCGAGTCACCAAAGAAAAGAAACTCGTTCATTGTAGCTAGTGCATCGCCCACAAAGGTTCCGCTGCCACCATCGCCTGTCAAACATCCATTTTCAGAAGCCCGTCCACCTCGAACACCTACGCGTGCTCAGAGGCCTGTTGCTGGGCAACCTACGGAGAGTCCTAGCACAAGCGAGTACAACAGGGCCCTACAACAATCTTTAGCGCATGACTCTGTATTTTTCCAACTGGATCTCTCCCCAAGCAGCTCCTCGGGTCCATCGAAAAACGGACGCGTCGTTCCAACTCCAACTGCAGACGCAATACCCTATCCCTCGCGGGAATCAACGCAAATCTCCCCTTCTCGCACCGAGCAAAAGCCTACTGCATCAGAAGCTCCATTCCAACCCCATAATCATTTACCTTCGCATTCACGTCCTCCACCAACCCATTCGCAAATATCGCCCCATCCACAACAGAGAGACACGCCGCGCGATAGGGGCAGTCCCGAAATGTCCGCCGGTCGTTTCGCCCCAAAGAACATAACTCGCCATATCGAGGAGACGGAGCCAGTGTCAACCAAACCGGCTGAACCTCAGACGATTACGCCCCTACTTAATGTCATTGTTCCTGCTCTCAGGACCGCTGTGCGTCGTCGTAGGGAGCAGGTAGACTTGATCTCTCGTCAGGCTATGGCACATAGTGGCGAGAATCCAGACAAACTAGCTGAGATCAAGGGTGCCCGCCAGTACGTACAGGTCAAGATTGAAAGCCTCGTCGACGATTTAGTGCACTCGTTCAGTCGGATAGATAAGTGGGACAATGAGTCGCCGGTTGGAATGGGTTCGGGGGTAGTCTCGTTCCTTGAGGGTTTCCTTGAAGAGATTCTCGTCCGCATTGAGGTTCCCACTGACGATGAAAATGATGATGAGGGATATTATCCATCCAAGCCAGCCGAGTCCAAAGCAGCCGAGTCCAAAGCAGTCGAGTCCAAAGCAGTCGAGTTCAAAACAGTCGAGTCCAAGCCAGTCGAGTCTGAGGCACGCCATGCTAAGAACGCACCTAAAACCTAACACACTCACACTCAACACATTATTCCTCCGACTTGCTCAATGCATTCCTGCTGAAGTCCCTCAAGTCGGCGTGTTGATCTCGCTTCAATTCTCTGAATTGAGATTTGAGTGTTTCTTGGGGCGGCTTTCAGGCCTCACTCAAGGAGTTGCAGGCCTTCTACTTGAGAAGTGCGCAAAGCCTGACTTTCTTGTCAAGCCTTTGTTTCACTGTTATTTTGTTTGGCTCTTCTTTACGACACGTACGAAACCATCCGACTGTCTCCTTTAGGTTACAAATTTGTCTGTTTCCCTTATCTTTTAGTGTTGGATTCTAGGCTGGTTCCTCCGAATCTATGTCCCAGAGGCCTCCCTGAATTGAGTTTCGATACCTTGGGGTTTGTGTCCGCGGATTCGCGAAGATGAGTGGAGATAAGACCTATTGTACAAGTGAGGATGTACAGGAAGGTGTCCATGTCAAAACAAATCAGTAATTATGATTTATGAAACAAAAACCATTCCGTGCTACTTTTCCTCGGTTTGACCTATTACTCCAAGGCAGCTGGGTGTGAAAGAACCCTTGTAAAGCGAGACATAGTACCAGCGCTATATTGCACTTCAGGCTCTAGTAACCATGAAACGGTAAATGGTCCCTGAAGAGGACCTGCGAGTTGGACTGGCAGAGTTATGAGCATGGACATATATTCAAGACGATGAACATGTGCCTCGCCCTTGCAACGGAATTGATTGTCATCCTGGACCGATGTGCAGCCGGAGGATTACAACCGTATAGAGTGGAAGCATTCTACCCGCCATCATGGCATTGAACCAATATTATTACTCCAGTTCCTGAGGAGGGAGACCGGACATTATGGCTTGCGACATAGTCCATGTAGCCGCAACAGGTCAGAGTTGGCTGGGCACTTGGGTTCGCGCATAATTACCTATAGCTGATCTTCCTCGGTCTGATATGATGAAGGTCAAAGCTGAGGTTGTCCACATATTCTAGGTATGGCTGCGCACTCGAGGAAAGTGTTTCCTCCGGGCGACGGGAATATCGCCTACTGCTTCCTCCAAACTTGCATATTCAGCGTACCCGCGTAGCCAGTCCCAGCCTGAGCTATACGCTTAAGGATCTTGAGCCTGGATTGCTAACCAGCACATTTTCTTCCTTTCTGAGCAGGGCGACCTTTTCCAGACCGCAACTTCTTGTCCGCTATTTTTGACACAAATCAGCTGGCGTTATCTGACTCAGACAAGTTCGTCTGTTCTAGAAAGGCTGCCAGAGGCTCTCCATCTCCGTGCATATATATAGTCGTTGATGAGCCACGGGTTCAAGAGACTTCGGCTCAGCACTTCGGCAGGAATCGGATCATGAGAACTGATTGTTTGGCTAAATCCTATCCGCCGGGACGAAAAAGCCAATCCGTCTCAGGGGTCGGGATCAGATAATTGGTGATGTTGAATTCATTGGTATTGGTATGTGTATTGTCAACGGCAGAGTTTGTGGGACCGTTGGGGCCGTTTCCGGTAAGGCCATGTATTGACATCGGATTGTTGACAGACTCATTGATATCCAGATTTGTCATGTCTGGAGCTCGTGTAGGAGGAACACGGGGCACATTGAAGAAGCCAAATACGTCGAGATACTCGAGCTCATTTGGTGCTAGATTTCGCGACGGCGTTGGCATTGTTGGCGCTGCTAATTGGCTACCCACTGGGGATGAGCGCGGCTGTCGTGAGATCAGAAAGTCGAGGTCAAACGCGCAGCGACGCATGTCTGCGAGGATCTTGACGCTGGATGGTGTAGATCGATCCCCGTCTGTCGCTCCAGATTGCTGATATTCGCCGTACTCGTCAAGGACACGCTGCAAGATGGTACTGTAGCGTTCTGCAACCTTCCAGTATTTACCCATCTGGGCAAGCGTGTCGACGAAGAATAGTATATCGGGGCTCACAGTGTGAGCGATGGTTGAGCCATGTACGAGCAACAGACGAGCACAGACCCACAGACTGAAGGCAAACGGGGGGCCGAATTTGTCGAGCATATTGTTTTCCACGACGAAACGAGTCACGGAAAGGATATTATCAACAGCTAGCAAGCAGCGTTGGCTGGCACTATACGATGGTGTAAAGATTGGAGACCTCGTGGTCGGATAGGCGGCGGATGAATGGAGGCGGATCACAGCTCTGTCTCCGGCATTAATAGTCTGGATGAGGAAAATAGGATGGTGAACAAGATTCCTTACGTTTGAAATGTGGAATGAAGCTGTACCCAGTCACAGTGAAGACTTTTGCTGTGCTTCGACCCATTGAACAGTCGCGAGGAGTTTTCATAGGCATATTCAGGGGGAAGATTGAACTCCCAAGAGGTCAACTCATTGTCCAACTTGCGATACATTGTTTGCCATTCCTCAACGTCGGACAGAGATCCAATATCCACTGGTCTCTTCAAGAAGAGATGTATGCGTGAAAGGATGCCAAGAACTTCCACATATAAACCGAATGAACCAACATTCTCTGCGCGACTCAGATAATCAGGACGCTCATTCGTGTGTTGGAACCATCTCGTCTCTACCGGCTCATTTTTGATGAAGTATTCGTCCTTGCATGGTAATTTGCGGTCGATGTCCTTGTCGTCCAAAGCAAAGTCGAACGCCGTAGCAATGGTGGAATACCGGTCTAGAAGGTATACCATCCAGAACAGTCTGCGCCTGCTTTCATCCTCGATCCAGGAACTGGGCTCCGGTAGAGTGACGGCTCTTAAGGTGTAGATGGACGGATACACAGGGGCGATGAGCGAAGACTTGGACTCAACAGCTAATCCCAGCTGGACGACCGACCGTGTGATAATAGCAAGCAATTTCCAGCCCGGTGGACCATTAGACGATCCCACCAGATCCAGGGCTAATATCACCAACGCCTGGAGCGCCTTCACCGACGAGTTCTCGAGCCCGTACAAGATGACCTTCTGTTTCGAAGAGTCATGGTACCGCTTGCGGTTTTGCTCATTCAAGCGAGGGTCGTTCGAGAATCGCAGAGTCGTCGCGACTATGGCATAAAGTACCATACGGTCGGCTTCTTCGAGAGGAGAAGGTCCGAAGAAAGTGTCCAAGGTTGTCCTCCGGTGAAGAATAGGGCACCAGGTATTGATATGTTCGAAGTACAAGTCCACCAGTGCGTACAAGAGGTCATACGGTGGCAGATCGAGTTCTGGATCGGCGAGAGAGTGTTCCTGATTAGAAAACAGGTTTACTGGTACCTTTAATGAAGACTCATTTCCTGTGTAGTCGTTATGTGGATTACTGCCCGATATTGAGGAGAGTGGGCCCGCTGGAGAGATGCCATTTACATGGCTCTGCACCGCGTTCCTGACCGAAGTATCTGAAGGGCTGGTGATTGAGACATCATTGTGGCGACCTGATAAAGGTGCATTCGAGGTCTCTTGATAATAGACTGCGTTACGAGGACTTGGTCCGTGAGCCGCAGAAGGTTCTGATGGAGAACTATATGAATGGGGCCCAGGTTGTGAGAGGTCATGACTCATACTCATGCGATGCTGGCCTTGGATGATATGAGTCTCAATGAGCCTGGCTTGCGTCTGGATGACCTGCTCCAGTCGATCTGTCCTTCTTCGTTAGCGATGAGTACAGGTTGAAGAGAGAGCTCACGAGCTTACCAAGCCGCTGCTCCAATTCTTTTCCGTATCCAGCCCGAAGACCAGGCTTCTTTCGTTCCTTGTACTCACATAGCTGGCCATTGCGAGCACACCATCCACAACTTGGTTGGACCCGGTCTACAACTGTGAGTCAGATGTCCAAAAAGGACCAAACCCCAGGGTAGCAGATACTCACCACATTTGACCTTACGCTGCTTGCAGAGTTCGCATCTATAACCCGGTTTGAGATGTTTGAATCAGCAGGTGCGCAAAGCTTTTGATAAACATCGTCGAATTGATGGAACTGAGGAAGGGAAGGGAAGCAACATACGACACAGTGAGCGGGCGTTTCCGTTTCAGACTTCGGCCTGCGCTTGATCCATTTGGCGCGACGCGGTCATTATCACTATCGCCAGCAGACCATGATTCATCAGCGCTTTGCTCTTCCTTAGTCTGATCGCCTGGAAGGCGTGCTGGTGGAGGAGGAGGTTGTCCTGGAGTCTGCTGAACAGAAGCCATAGCTGGGTTCGGCATTGTGTTCTAGCGAGTTTCGGGGTTATGGAAAGCTTCCATAAGCAAGAGCAGCACTATCAGCAGCAAGAAGACATGATCATCGCAGCAATGCAGCAAGACGGGATGCACGGTAATGGGTCCAGCCGAAAAAGCAGGATAATCGGGGTATCAATGAGAATCAACGGAAAGAGACCGAGATGATTGCCGAAATCGAGGACAGAGAAAGGAGGAATGGAATAATAATGAGGAAAGGATCATGCTTGGGGAAGATCACAAGAGGCCAATGAAATCGCCCTCGGCAGTGCCTGAGGCAACAGCCCTTCACCCCGCAAAATAACTAAATCTCCACAAATAACAGGACCACGAGTTACGACTCACGAGACCGGTGAGAGCTGGCCTGTATTGATCCTAATTACACTTGGACTAGATTACTTGCAGCTAGACTATCTAGGACTAGCAAAGTATCTGCAACTTCGCAGTTCGCACTGGACAGTGGCTCGTCCATTTCTCCGGCCGATACCTAGGTAAGTAGGTAGATCACCGGCCAATCGCTTGGGTTGGTCTCGGGCAAGCAATGCCCCGAGGTAATCAGAAGTCCGAGTATGAGGCCATTGCCCCCTCCGCGCATTCTCGGTATGGGTGCTTTCAAATATGACCGGTTTTCCACTTATCATCAAGCTAGATTATCGAGCTCATATATTCTCTCTTCTCTTTCTTTTTCCCCTTCGTGACTCGTCCAACTTCATCCTAGCTCACCATGACGCTCAAATCGACCTTCCCCCACATTAAAGAAGTGCGGACTTTCATCATCGATGGAGTTGGATCTGGTGGGGATTATCACAATGTAAGCAAAGACTGCAATTCTGCGCTCTTCTGGCTTTACGATTGGAATAGCGTGATCGCGGGGATAAAATGCATTGGCTAAATGTACCTCCTCATCAAACTTAGGTCAAAGGTGGTCACTGGTTGGTTGACAGTGACATCTCCACTCCCATGACAAAATGGGCACAGTATCGCGGTTCCCGGACATCGTGGGGTATTAACGTCTTGGGGTCTTTCTGTGTTGAGATCGAAGCTAGCGATGGTACCAAGGGTTTCGCCACTGGATTTGGTGGCCCTCCAGCCTGCTGGTTGGTACATCAGCACTTCGAACGTTTCCTGATCGGCGCTGGTAAGTTACTCTGTTTCAGCCCAGGAAGATCAATTATAGATCGTTCAACAAGCAGAGAAACGGGGAAGGTAGACAAAAGGAATGAGTGGGCTGACCTGACGTCTAAACGATAGACCCTCGTGACACAAACGATCTGTTCGAGAAAATGTACCGAGGCTCTATGTTCTACGGCAGAAAGGGTCTACCGGTAGCGGTTATCTCCGTCATTGATTTGGCTCTCTGGGATCTCTTGGGCAAGATCCGCAACGAGCCGGTTTACAAGCTCATCGGCGGTGCTACCCGTACGCGATTGCACTTCTACTGCACCGGTCCTCAACCTGCTGCAGCCAAGGCAGCGGGTTTCATTGGCGCAAAGGTGCCTCTGCCTCATGGCCCTGATGAGGGCACGGAAGGGTTACTCAAGAACGTAGCGTACCTCCGCAAGCAGCGTGAGAGCGTCGGTCCTGATTTCCCCCTGCGCGTGGACTGCTACATGTCCTTGAACGTTCCATACACGATTGAGCTCGTCAAGCGGTGTGAAGCGGAAGGCATCAACATCGATTGGTGGGAGGAGTGTCTCACTCCCGATGACTTTGATGGCCATGCCCTCCTCAAACGTGCTCATCCCACAGTCAAGTTCACTACGGGTGAACATGAATACTCTCGATATGGTTTCCGGAAACTTATTGAGGGTCGCAACCTTGACATCATCCAGCCCGATGTGATGTGGCTCGGTGGCATGACAGAACTGCTCAAGGTCGCGGCAATGGCTGCAGCATACGATATTCCTGTTATACCTCACGCGTCGGGTTCCTACTCGTATCATTTCGTTGTCTCTCAGACCAACTCTCCCTTCCAAGAATACCTGGCAAATTCTCCTGATGGAATGACCGTCGAGCCAGTCTTTGGCAACCTCTTTCTGAACGAACCCATCCCAACGCAGGGTTACCTCGATGTTTCGATCCTGGATAAGCCAGGTTTCGGTTTGGAACTGAACCCTGCGGCGCCACTAATCCCAGCTGCCACTATCCTTACGCCCGCCCCCCAGAAGAGTCTCACATTACCGCCCGAGGACGAAAAGGTGACCAACGGCGATGCTCACTAGATATCTTTTCTCTGGATATTCACTTGAACGTCATGCTCCTGGTGAAGGCGCTTCTTTCACGCTTTTTGTACATATGAGACCAATTGCACTGTTATTCTTGATAGACTGAATGGTCAGACATCTTTTCAATGCTAGTTCTATATCTCGGACTGATTGCCTCTCATTCCACACATAAGAAACTAATCACCCTGTTCTGTTAATAAGATAGTCATGCAGCACCAGAACTACTTCTCCCACGTAACGGTCCCCTCCTTGCCCCGGGTCGGCGTTTCCTCCGATCCTACGCGTAGTGTGGGGAAGTGGCACATGGGCCGATATGCCCTCGGGGTATCAATAGCACGAACCCCGACAAAACTCCACCAATTGCCGCTATCGCTCTCTTATCAGCGACCCCTCCGCGGGGTGCCAGGGCCAGGAGCCCTCATGTAGAACAAAATAATGATCCAAAACAGAAGATCCATTATATGCTTGTGTACTGCTAGCTGCCCATCAACTGCTCCTCCAATTGCGTTATTCTGAGAAAACTTTGAAGTGTGGTAGTACGTCGAGTCCCGATGCCTCTCCCTCAACTATTAGTTGGAAAGGTTGCGGCCATCACTGGGGGATTGACGGGTATTGGTAGAGTATGAATCAGAAACATATTCCCGACGTTGTGGCTCGACTAACTTGTTCACCAGGCGATTGCTCTCGAGTACCTCCGTCACGGCGCAAAAGTAGCAGTTAATCATCTCGGACGGCCAGATGAAGAGCCGTTGCTAGAGGCCATGCGGAAAGATGTTGTTGAAATTACTGGAAGCGAGGAGGGACGATTCATCACAGTAGCGGGAGACGTCTCGCAGCCCGAGACGGGTCGGGACTTTGTCGCGAAGACAGTCGAGGCTTTTGGGCGGCTAGATGTTTTCGTGAGCAATGCGGGGGTGTGCAAGTTTGAGGAGTTCCTGGAGTAGGTCGCTTTACATGCCTTAGCTTCGGAGGTTTAAGGTACTGACTGTTGCCTTAGGGTTGACCCTCCTCTTCTCGGGCACACGGTGAACACGAATCTCTGCGGAGCCTTCTATGCGACTCAAGCGGCAGCACGGCAGATGGCCCTAGCCCAGTCACCACCTGGCGGCTCGATCATTGGGATCAGTTCCATCTCGGCGCTTGTCGGAGGCGGACAGCAGACACACTATACCCCTACCAAGGCTGGAGTGCTCAGTCTGATGCAATCAACTGCTGTAGCGTTAGGAAAGTACGGGATCCGATGCAACGCCCTACTTCCTGGAACTATCCGGACACAGTTGAACGATGAGGACATGAGTGATCCAGCCAAGAGGACGTATATGGAGGGGAGGATTCCGTTGGGACGGTTGGGCCAGCCTCCTGATCTGGCTGGCCCTGCAGTGTTCTTGGCCTGCGATGAGTTGAGTGGCTATGTGGTGAGTGTGATCTATTTCTTTTCTAGTTTGAAGGAACGCTATTGACAATGAACAGACTGGCGCACAGCTTCTTGTGGATGGAGGGTTGTTTGTGAACCTGCAATGATCATACCGAGGTTTTGTCGTGATGATGATCTTGATAAGGGTGTAAATATGTATATAATAATTGTTGCAGATTGCATATTCAGATCTCAATACCATACGCTTTCGCTGCAACCTCTCCCCAGACCCCTTTCTTCTGTTCATCAGTCAACCCTCGTCTCTCAAGGACGTTCTCTACAACACTCTTCCAGCGACTCCAGGAGACCTCATTTCCACCTCCACCTATATTGCAAACAGGCCAGTCCGATCCAAACAACACCCGCTCTGGACCGAATACCTCGATAACAACGTCTGTCCATGGTTGCAGTCTATCAACTAGGGACCTGATGTCTAGATCGGGAGTCGAGGCAAGCGGAAGTAACTCTGAGAAGCCGCCAGAGAGCTTCATGTAAGTTGTGGGATATTGAGCCATGGCGCTGACCAGCGACTTCCATTCAAGGAATTCGGGGTGAGAAGTTATAGACTCGGGAGTAAAATACGGCAGACGAAGATTCGGTTTACAGAGATGGTCTTGCGCCATGCCTCGTTAGTTCACTGCATGTCAATCAGTTGTTGGCTTGAACGCAACATACTAATAACCAGCGTCACTGCAGCGCCTGCATCATCCACCCCGTCGTAGATTCTCTTCATCATCTCGACCGCTTCTCTCAGTTGCCAGAGACCGCCTTGTCGCGCATCCACCCCAAGGTCGAAGGTCAGTCCTCTGCTACCGAGATACTTGAGTCCATCAATGAATCCCTGACTGAGCACGACACCCGACGGTTTATCCTGAACAAGATATCGCACTCCGCGTACTTTCCTCCAGACCTCCTCCGTTTGGGTCCTCTCCTTCACGAGGGAAAGATACTTTTCGAGAGCGGCGGGACCACCCGGTACGGGAGCCCAGGGAACGATCCCTAAGCATAGATGTCTATCGACATCTCTATGTCCCTCGCCTGCGATTGGTTCTCCCAAAGCAATTCGAGTCAGCAGAGACACTTCATCCAGAGCGTGGGACCAGCCAGCGCCCGATTCTTCGACTGATGAGATGCGATCCGTCTCGAGAAAAATGAAGCCGCGCAGGTATGTGTCTTGTGCTGCGTTTGAAGATGCAGGTAGTGCTGCTGTTGCTGCACGATACTCGTCGACAGAGTGCTGCGATCCAAGTGGATTATTGGGTCCATGCCATGCCAGAGTTGGGAGATGCGATTCTGGGAATAGATGGATGTGAGAGTCGACAATTGGGATAGGCATTGCGTCGTTCGTGATGCTTCTCCGGCAGTCTTATCGACTCGTTAACTGGGCTGTATCTGGGAGGGTCTGAATGCGGGGTAGGGCGCTTCAGCTGTTACAAGATACCAAGACGCATAAGGAACGGAGAAGTTCAATAAGATGATGACATGGATGAGGTTTCTTGAAGATTGTCATCGAGATCTGTACTTTGTTGTTTACCCTGAAATACCACGCCATCGGCGGCCATTATGCCGATAGCGTCACTTAGTTCCATGCAGTTGGCCGTACCTTAGTGGAAGAACGATGATTAAGCGAGTACCTTTTGAGCCATTTGGATGGAAGATATATACTTGTCCCTCGCCGACTTCAAGTCATACCATGAGTTTTTGAAAAGGTTTTGTTCGACCATCTTTTCTGTCTGGGACAGGGTGAGTAACCTCTACGAACCCCGCTTCGGCCTTCGAAGTTCTTGACCCCTCATCGTTTGATACTCCGTCCGTTCCCATCACACGCATCGCATAAGAACGAACATAACATGAAACCACACTTGTACACTTGTGCGTCTTGGAAAACAAGCTGCTGAAGTACAACCGAGGTGGTCGTGCCGCTTGGCCCTAGGTTGTTGCGGTCGTCCCCATATGGGGGCACCTACGGCAGTCTGAAGCAAGCCATACCCCGCATGCTACAAGGTTGGTACCCTGCTGATTGGAAGCCGAAAGATATGGAATGCTAATTTAACGCGTCTAGGCTTCTGTGCCTTGCACAAAGTCAGGCAGCATACGACTTTCCAGCTGTCTCATCCGAAATGCCTAGGCCTGCACAAGTATCGGTTGTGTGGTTCCCCAGAATTGCCGGCCCACTCCCCCGCTCCCTTGACTCCTCTTTTCGCTTCAGGAGCAACCCATAGTCTACTGTGGCAGGTGGCACAGACTTGGCAATGAAGATCAAGGTAGAGGTAAGTAGATAAAGAGGTGCGAAGATCGACTGTGCTCGACAGCTCGTGGAAGCGTTTGGACCACTCAGATTGCCATCCACACTTCTTCACGACTCCTTCTTCTTTCGCATTGCCGTCAACATAGCTCGTATATCACCAGAATTGTAACGCATAAGCTCATACTGTCGATATGACCGTCCCAGAGATTCCAAAGAGGCAAAAGGCGGTCGTCTATGACCAGCCTGGCACTGTGTCAACCAAGATTGAGGAGATTGATGTTCCGGAACCTGGTACAGGTGAAGTTCTTATCAATCTGTATGTCTCGTGCTCGGAATATTCTTCCGTATTCTTCTATAGCAAAGCCGTACCGTTCTTGTACTGACAAAGAAAACAGAACACACTCTGGTGTTTGTCATTCCGACTATGGTATCATGACAAACAGCGTAAGTCATATCGACCTTCACCTGAAGCTGAGCCCTGACATCTCCTAGTGGAGGACGCTTCCATTCCCTACGCAGCCAGGACAAGTCGGTGGGCACGAAGGGGTGGGCAAAGTTGTCAAGCTCGGCCCGGGAACCGAATCCTCTGGCTTGAAGATTGGAGACAGAGTTGGTGTCAAGTGGGTCTCGAGTGCTTGTGGAAATTGCCGTATGTGTCAATGGATATCCAAAGCTTCCGTTTGGAAATCTCGGACTGATAAATGAGCCTTGCAGAGCCATGCCAGGCAGGCTCCGATGGACTCTGCTTTAAGCAGAAAGTATCTGGGTACTATACCCCAGGCACATTCCAACAGTACACCCTGGGGCCAGCGAACTACGTCACACCGATCCCAGACGGGCTTGCCTCGGAGGAGGCAGCCCCCATGCTCTGCGCGGGTGTCACAGTCTACGCTGCCCTCAAGAGAAGCCACGCACGACCAGGGCAGTGGGTCGTCATCTCTGGCGCTGGCGGCGGACTGGGACACTTGGCAGTCCAGCTGGCCAGCAGGGGAATGGGTCTCCGCGTGGTCGGCATCGACCACGGCAGCAAAGAAGAACTAGTCAAGGCCTCTGGCGCAGAGCATTTTGTGGATATCACCAAATTCCCCACAGACGACCAGGGCAAGGCCATCGCCGCTCACGTCCAGTCGCTGACCGATGGCCTGGGCGCACATGCCGTTCTTGTCTGCACCGCTTCGAATGCCGCATACGCGCAGGCTCTCCTCATGCTGCGATTCAATGGTACACTTGTGTGTGTGGGCATCCCCGAACATAATCCTCAGCCCATCGCTACCGCATATCCTGGATCAATGATCACCAAGCATTACACGATCACCGGCTCGGCCGTTGGAAACAGAACCGAAGCTATCGAGACTTTGGAATTTGCAGCACGGGGTATCATCAAGGCTCATGTCCGCGTCGAGAAGATGGAGAGCTTGACGAGCGTGTTCCAGGAAATGGGCGAGGGTAAACTCCAGGGGAGAGTGGTTCTGGATTTATCCTAGAGCCGTCGGCATCGTTGCTCCATCACGAGTGCGTTGTTTGTTCCTGTATTGAGTATGAGTCAATGTGATTATGATGTCGTCCTTGCATTGTGGTGTTGCTAAATAAATTTGCCAGTGCTGAATCATTTGCTATGAATTCGACGAAGCTGTCTAAAAGTAAATGCCTCTTGATAAGGGATAAAAGGATGGAGGTGGAGACTGGAGACTCGAAAACCGAAAAAAAAAATGACCGACGCAGGATTCGAACATGCAATCTCTTGATTCGTAGTCAAGCGCCTTACCATTGGGCCAGCCGGCCAGGCTTGTTAGCAATGACTCATAATCGTTATATAATACAGAACAAGATAAAAAATAATTAACTGATTGCTGCCAATGCCCTCATGATCAGAAATGAGCAGCTTAATGTTATGCTCAAGTGAAGCAGCGCCACGATCATGCCACTATCTGTAGATATTTAGTAGATTGTAAGGAGCGATTCTTTGCTTACACTAGCCCTAGTTCCATCCATCTCGTGTTTCTATTCTGAAGCTATGTGAATGATTGAACGGGTATGGAGTACTGTAGAGGGTTTCCAGAAGTAGTTGAAATTGTTCCATGACGCTCTGACTACCGAGCTGAAACATATGATGATAGCCTTGGTCTGTGTTGTATAGTACTGCGGGTCATAATATATTCTTCAGCAATCACCTGAAGTTTTGGACCATGATGTGGATGTCGATATTGTGCTATATATGTGTCAATATGTTTTAGATCGATGGCGAGCGTGGATGGGCAGCATACTGGCTACATGATAGCACCCTTTTCTTAGAGTCCACTGGTTTGAATAAGCGCAATAACTATATTAAACGTACAAGGGTATCTAGATACAGAATCACTCAAACAAAGCATAGAAATGTACAGACAGCCCAACCACATCAGACACAAGCCGCTAGAAGTCGTAAGTCGTCAAAGTCATCGACGTTTAGTATCTCCCCCAGAGGTGGCCGTGGCTGGGCGTTTCTGCCCAGATGTGGTAGAAGCCGATTCAGCCGCGCGCACCAGAGCGCCCAGTTTCAGAATATAGGCTTTGGGAGCTCTATTCACCTCGTTCTTCTGTAGGATCCTTCCCAGTCTGTCTACGAATCCACCCAAAACGGCAGGTTGTAGCTTCTCGAGCGCATCGAGGATGAAGAGATGCCCGGTCTCGTCGGTCCTGCCGATGAGCTGGTGATAAAGATTCCGCTGGTCCTCATCCTCTCCGTGGAATGTCGTCCGGCCCCACGTATTGCCGTCCAGAGGATCCTTGTTGCGGCTGCAGATGTCCTCAAGCAGTGTCACCAGGGCTTTTGCGGCGCCTTCGGCGCCATGAGGTGCCCGCGCAATGATGTTTTGCTGAACGCGGTTTACGTTTCGCTCCAGCTGTTCGACTACTTCGTCGACATCCAAGTCTGTGCTGTCTGCAGGTAGCTGCCCTGTTCGACAATAGCGATCAAAGTCTGCCAGTAGGTTCCGCGTTTTCTCCTGCATCTTGTCGAAGTAAATCGCGGCACACGCCCCGGGGGGCATCGCCTTGCATAGACTGGAGAAGACGGCATCATCATGTAGGGCTAGTCGGAACATGGTGGCTTCGAAATCACCCTGAACTACGCACTGTTCCGGAGTGCGTGATTGCTCCGCATGTTCCACGAGATCGTTGCGAAAGTCTTCGAGGAGTGTGGATGTATTAAAGGCAGAAATGATATCCCTCACTTTCTGAAGGCGGCTCATGCCCCCTTCTGACTCACTGCGAAGATACTGCCAGTTCAGCTGTTCAGCTACGGCCTCGAGCTTGCCCTCAAGAAGCTGCTCGATACGGGGGAAATCCTGCGAGAACCCGGTCTCTGACAACGGCACATCGGACGCAAGTGGTTGGGAGACGAAGCAGCTGTGTAACTGATCAAGAAGCCACTTGGCTAAGGATTAGCATTCAAATTTGATCCGATAGGTAGGTACCAACTTACGAAAATATGCTGGCAGGCCACCTCAGGATGGCCCGAGAAGGTAGAACAGGAGCACGTATAAGCATCAGACCCAATATGAATGCGCGGCCTCTCCGACAACTGAAAGTCATAGCCTCCCGGTATCGCGCGACAGCCGACAACATCAAACTGACTCGTCAGCCCAACAAGCGCCCTCGCCTCCGAGTCGCCGTCCAAGCGAGCGAGGTCATACACGATGCCAGAGTTCGCCTGGACGGTCGACAGCCCGGCCGACTCGTCCCCGCCGGACCTGCTCTCTCCACTCGAGCTAATCATCACAGCACTGCCTTCCTCCGCCTGCGAATCCATAACTGGGACGTCACCACCTATCGAAAGTCTGTGGAGTTGCCTCGTAGGCGTCGACATAGATCTGAGGCACCAGTCGTGACTCGTGCCAATGAACTATTTCCGGTTAAAACCGCCAGGATGGTACGTACTAGCACTCTGAGATACCCGTCTGCGAGGACAAGCCCAATTTATACGGAACACCCGCCTCGAACCATGGATGGGAGCGGGTACCATGATACAAGCAAGAGCCAACAGAATCCACCAGTCTCGCTCACGAGCTCAGCGAACAGCGGCAAACTGCAAGTAAGTTGCGTATGCGTAACCGTCATGCCGGGTCGCATATCCCGGCTTTGAGGCTCCTGCGCCAATTTCGCCCTTCACCTTTGCCGCAGAATTGCAACCTGACGTCTTGGCATGATGCTTCGGACTCTGGAAAGCGGATAAATTATCATCGTCGTCCTCAACCGAGTGCCAAGAACCCAGGAATGTTCACTTTGCGCTCGAGAGCCGGGGGACTGAGAACCATGGTAGAGGTCGCCGAACGGTGTGCATCTGGACCGGCACGCTGGAGATCATAGATCATAGATACTACATCACAAGACCTCCACCAGAGTCAGAACCTGGAAACTATCAGAACGGTTTCTACGTTTGCACAGATTCCGGCGAATCAAAATGCTCACCTTTCGGTGTCGAAAACTTTAGACGGCGGTAAGATCCCCATGATTGACCGCATGTAGTAAAGAGCCTCGTAAGGCTTATCAAAGGGGGAGAACTGGGTAGAGCTTCGATGACTAAGCAAGTGGCAAGCATCGAGAGATATGAAAATGGGTGGATGAGACGCCGCAGGAGCTGAGTTGTATAAATGAGGTTTGGAAAATGACCAGCGGAGTTGAGGCATCGGCTTGTGCCACGGGGCGCAGCAGTTGTTTGAGACGCGGCACAGCGACATGGTTACTACCTACGAAGATAGACAATTGATCATAGATCCCAGAGGGATGAATTGCCATGTGTGACTTGAGTTCCATTCTTCAGTTTCTAAAAGACAAGAGCATGCGTACTTATGCGGGTATATGATGAAATTGACCGATGTGTATATCTTCAACAATCAAAGCAAAATTGACGTATGCTATGAAAAAGTCAAACCGCGATATAGTAAGGCTTGGAAGCATAAGGGGTATTGTCAAGAAATTCGTTCAGTCATAACCTCTGCGCGTTGCAACAGACAAAAGAGAAAGACCAGGAAAGCGATATATGTTCCTGGAAGCCTCGAAAATTAAGACGGAATGCTCGAGCGATGCCGAGCACTCTCGGTATCAAGCCGCGGAAGTATTACTGCCCCTCGCAGCGTTCCTCCTCTTCGCATCCTCCAGAGCTTTCCGAAGCCGCTCCTGGTGCTCAGCTCCGTCCGGTTTCCTGGCCCCAGGGGTCACCGTAGGCGGACGAGGACCTGGCAGCAGGACATCCATAGGGTGCATAGCAGGAATGGTCTCGGAAGCCATAGGCTGCTCTACAACTGGCGTTTTGCCCAACGATTCAAGTAGATCATTGATCTTGGCAATGATCTTGGAGGGACCAGCCCGCACGCTCTCCATTTTCGAGTGGAGATCTTTTTGAATCTTCGCATCTTCCTTTTTCTTCTCGTCATCGAGTCGGCGGAAGATCTCAGGATCGGCGTTGGAGCAGCGAGCTTCAGCGACAGAAACACTATAATCCGCGTTGTTGAGGGCCGTGTCGGCGACACCAAAGCTGTGCAGGATGGATTCGGAATCCTGCCGCAAGGATTCCACCAGGGTAAACACGGATTTCAGCAGCTGCTCTACCTCAGTTACTGCCAGAGCAGATGACTGGATCGCCTCAGAATCGATCCGTGTCACTTTGGCAGTGACCTCATCCAAGAAACTCTGGTTCTCGCCTAGTCCGAGTATGATCGCATTGTCAAAGGTATCCATAAGCCGATTAGCCCGATCGTCACGCGCCTTGGCTGCTTCGAGTATATTTCGCTTCTCCATCTGATCAAACTCCCCATCCAACTTCTTCAGAGCGGCAGAGTCTCCCATGAACACGAGCGGGCGTCTCTCCGCCTTCTTGCGCCGGCGCTCACGGTCCAGGGCAATCTCAAGACGCTTGTAATAGCGAATTTCGAGCTTCTGATAAATATCATTTACGATCTTCATCGTGTGAGACAGGTTGTACTTGTCGGTAACAGAATCCTTGATCTTGCTGTTTTCATGGTCGAGTTGCGCGAGGGCAGATTCATAATGATCCTGAAGCGCGGAAACCTCGCCCGTGAGACGCTCATCCAGCGGATTGTAGACCTTCGCGACGAAATCGTCCAGCTCCTGTCTCTCCTCGTCCAGCTGTACCCGCGCTTCTTTTTGGCGAAACTCTTCTTCCAGAACGTTGATATCGGCATAGCCGATTTCCTTCTCGTTGAACAAGTCATCAATAAGCTTCTCGGACTCCTCCTGCCGTCGCATACGCTCTCTGTCAGTGTTCTCACGACGGATCTTGGCTGCCGCCTCCCAGGTATTGATGGCCTCGCGGATGTAGCTGAAGTCATCCGAGTATTTCTCCACATTCCTTCTGGTTGTAACGTGCCATGAGCTTTCAGACTGCTTCACTAATGGGGATGAGACCATAGAACGCAGGTCATCGATCGGAGTACCAGTCTTTCCATCCGTAAGGGCCGCCGGCAGTGGAGGCAGCGAAGAGATCCTTCGAGGATATTGATTCCTGTAAGCGACGCTTTTCTCTCGGATAAGCCCGATGAAAGTTTCGTCGAAGTCTTTTTGAGCTACTGAAGACGTCACAGTACTCGACCTGTTCCGGTTCGGTGCTGTGGGCGCGTTCGACATTACACGCCCACTTTCCGCAGACGCCTGACGCAGGGCAGAGTATGCCTGGTACGCAGGGCGGTCAAAGGTGAGGTTGTCGGAGCCGCGTTGAGGGCCCTCAGTGTATCGAAAGGGAGTGTAAATCGGCTGCGGAGGGTTTGTTGCTAACGGGGAGAATGTCCTGTCATTCATGGATGGCGGGACGGATGTGGCCCGCGCGATTGGACTTTGAGCGTTAGACGAGAAGTCTCTGCTCACCTTTGCCTTGAAGGCATGAGGTTGCGAGACTGATCTTTGCAAACCCGACGGTTGGGGCGTGCGGAGTCGGGGAAGAATTGGACGCCCTCCTGGACTATAGCGGCCTTCTTCCGAATCCCCTAGATCATTAGAAGAGATCTCCGCATCATATTCCTCTTCCGATTGGACCGGAATCAACCCCGACTCGACGGGAGGAGATGTTGAATTCTGCGGGGTTGGTAACGATCGTGGTGAATCTCGATCCTTCTTCTGTTCAGGTTCGATGTTGTACAAGATCTCACGCAGTTTTGTTTCCTTGGCCATGAACGCGGTGAATATCTTGAAGCGCTCCTCGTCAGAATCAGCAACCTCTTCTTTTCGCAGCATCGCTACATAGCGTGCCAATGATGATTTGGACCAAGAATCTAGGTCCTCATAGGGCTCTTGTGCTTTGGGCTGCGGGCTCGCTGTGTTCGGTCTCCCGGCACTGCTCGACACAGGAGTAGCCGTGCGCGACGAGACTTCCTTCCGAGGAACCTTGAATTCCTGCTTCTGCTGTGGCATCTCGACAGGGCTCGACTCCTGCGTTGACGACCTGGTTTCGCGCACTGAGGCCTGAGATTGCTCGACAGCGGAGTTGGTCTGTGGAGTGATTGGTTGGTTCCAAGCTTGGATAACGCCATCAATACTTTCAGATGCTTCAGTAGCGGAGATAATACTGTAATCGGTGCCGCTACTATCTACCCTAACAGGACGGGGCGGATCACGCATATCCGGCGTCGTGCTTGGACTAACTGGTGACCAACTGTCCTGATGCTGCTGAGGTATTTGTTGCTGAGGGTATGCGGGTTGGGCCGAGGGCGAGGTCGTCGTTGGTGGTGTAGATACACTGGGCTGGTTACTCGCTTCAGGAGGGAAAGAAGCCGGCTGACTTGGAAGCGAATCGGCTACAGTCGAGAAGCTAATCGGATGGTTCTGCTTGGGTTCGGGTGTCTCCGCGTCGACAACTGTCCCGAAAGGCGCCAGATGCTCCCAATCTGATGGGCTTCCAGGTCCCAAGCCATAAGCGTTGGCAGTAAACACGTTAGGACCGGTCTTGGGCGGTACTGGCGGAGCAGTTTCTTGCTCGCTTGGCAAGGTCTGGTGCCACGGTTGCTCCGCCTGCGAAAACTGCTGGGCCGGAGGGGGAGGAGGACTCATGCTTTGGGGCAGGCCATTGCTGGATTCAGTTGCATGTGCTGAGACCGAGTAGGATGGCACATGAGAATGTTGGCTGGAAGGAAATCCTGCATAAGCAGCGGGATTCGGCTGCTGCCATGTCTGGTTGTCTAACGGTGTGGGTTGAGTCTGGTAACTGGGAGGGATTGGCGGAGGTGGAGGG